>MU228051.1:2212109-2222953 GCA_018584345.1 Thuja plicata | reverse complement strand
GTAAAACACCCAATGTAAGTTACTTCAAAATATTTGGTAGTCAATGTTATGTCTTAAAGGATGATAGAAATGGAAAGCTTGACGCCAAGAGTGATGAAGGTATCTTTCTAGGGTATTCCACCAAAAGAAAAGCTTATAAATGTCTTATCAAGGCTTCTAAAAATTTGTTGAAAGTGCAAATGTAAAGATAGATGAATTTGCAGAAAAGAATGAGCTGGAAAGCACAAAAGAACTAGAGGACTACAAAAAGTTTGTATATTGTGAAGAACCCAACACTCTACCTGAGCAACAATGCTTAATTCCAGAACAACAGAATGTTACAACCGGCAGTCAGACTACAATTACAGATGGTTAGGATGATAATCAAAATAATATGCAAGGTGATGAAGAACATAATGTAGAACAAAATGATGATCAAGTTGATACACAAAGAGATGTACCTATACTTGCAAGATATGTAAGAAGGAACCATCCAGAGATCCAAATCATAGGAGATAAGAAAGCTGGTACAAGATCAAGAAGTAAGTCTTTAAACTCAAGTTGTTTAATTTGTGAATTTGAGCCAAAATTTGTCAATGCTACACTTGATAATGAAGAATGGATAAGTGTTATGAATGATGAGATTGAATAGATTGAAAAGAACAAGACATGGTCACTTGTGCCAAGACCAGATGACAAGAATGTCAACGATACTAAATGGATATTCTGGAATAAGCTGAATGAGAATGGAGAAGTCACAAGAAATAAAGCAAGACTAGTATGCAAGGGGTATGCACAAGAGGAAGGTATAGAATATGGAGAGACCTTCGCACCCATTGCTAGGCTAGAAGGTGTAAGAATAATACTTGCTTATGCTACTTATAAAGGATTCAAGGTATACTAGATGGATGTCAAGTCAGTATTCCTAAATGGAATACTTGAAGAAGAGGTATACATTGAGCAACCAGAAGGGTTTATCATTCCAGAGAAGAGAACCATGGAACGTAGACTTCACAAAGCCTTGTATGTATTGAAACAAGCTCCTAGAGCCTGGTATGAATGACTTCATTCCTATCTTATAAGTATTGGATTTGTAAGGACTAGTGAAAACAATAATCTTTATTTGAAGGAAGATACTGATGCTAACACTTTGATTGCTGAAATATTTGTTGATGACATCATATTTGGAGGCAATGATATCTATGAAAATAATTTGCTAATGAGATGAGCAAAGAGTTTGAGATTTCTATGTTTGGAGAGATCAAGTTCTTTCTTGGTTTATAGATCATTCAACAAAGTGAAGGTATTTTCATTACATAGTCCAAATACATTAAAGAGGTCCTGAAAATATTCAAGATGGAAGATTCTAAACCAGTTGGAACACTGATGGCTACTGGATGTAAGTTAAAAAAGGAAGACAAGACAACAAAGGTAAATCGGCCTTTGTATAGATCAATGATTGGAAAACTCATGTATGTTGTACACACTAGACCAAATTTTGCACATGCAGTAGGAATTGTTGCTAAATTTTCTGCTAACCCCAGAGAATCACATATGACTGCTGTGAAAAGAATTCTAAGATATCTGAAGAATACTGAGGAATATGACTTATGTTATAGAAGAGAAGGCAAATTTGAACTTAAGGTTTTTACTGACGCTGATTGGGCTAGAAATCTTGATGACCAGAAGAGCACAACTGGAGGAGCATTCTTTATGGGTGATAGACTTGTCACATGGATAAGCAAGAAGCAAGGATGCATCTCTCAGTCTAATGCAGAAGCAGAGTATGTTGTTGCTACTACAAATTGCTCAAATATTTCATAGATCAAACAGTTGCTGGAAGGTATGCATATGAAGATCTTAGAACTAGTGATTATCTATTGTGATAACACCAGTGCATTAAACATTTCCAAGAATCCAATCATGCGTGCCAAGACTAAACACATTTCCATCAAGTATCATTATTTAAGAGAACAAGTTCAAGAAAAGGAGGTGATACTTGAGTATGTGCAATCAAAAGAACAATTAGCTGATATCTTCACCAAGCCACTGCCCAAGGATACATTTGAGTAGTTGAGAAAGAGACTAGGGGTCAAACCCTTGTCTACCAATCAGTAAAATGACTGAAGGCTGCATCAGCCTACATATTATCAGAATATCATTAATGTTGATGCAAGAAAAAAGATGAACTTCAAAGCTACATCTATATACAGACAGGTATATATCTTCATCGAGCACCAGAGCATATTGTTGTATTGCTAATGGATAAGGGAAATTCAAGGAATATATTATGGATTGTTTGACATAGATGTCATATATTTATATTTGTTTGGCATTGTTGTCAAAGGGAGAGAAATTATCCATATTATCAAATCTTTCTGGAAAGGGAAAGAGATTATCCATTATCACATAAAACTCTAATAGGGAGAGATTATATCCTTAGGGAGAGAAATTGTATGGAAATATTATACAAAGGGAGAGTCACTAACAAGAGAAAAAGACATGAAAAGAGAAAGAACAATCAAGGGAGAGAAATTGACACAAGGAGGGAACTCAACACATAAGAAGAAAGAGAGCTGTAAGAATCAAATCTAAGCTAAAATAGAGCTTACCAGAGGTCAGACATTTATCGATTGACAGAACAAAAAGATTGGTAGTTTGATGAATCTCAACTATTGTATTTCATATTGTATTAGAAATAGTATAGTATGATAATATAGTATATTGCCATCAATGCCAAAGGGAGAGATTGATGACATGTAACCGATTGAATGTTTGATAATGTTAAGTTGAAGATAATGCAAGCCATTAAATTAGTTAATGGTTTGTATTGTCATTGATGTCAAATTGATATCATCTGTACGATCATGTACATAATGCCAAAGACTTCAGAGAACCAAAGGAACAAAGGTTATGCTTTCAACAATGCATAAAAGTCAAGTATTCACTAAGTGACAAACAACACCAATGGAGTGCGCACCATCAATAAAGGCAAAGAAGAACAGTCACAATGATACCCGACAATTAGAAGACAGTGTTTCCCGACAAAGCAAATCCACAGGATGCCCGACAAGCTAAAAATAGAGTTGCCCGACGAGTAAAAATCCAATGATGCCCAACGGATGGAGATCATGAAGCTAATTCGAGTCTCACTAACATAACTATCAGTTGTCACCAATGACTAATAGCAGTGGTGATCGATGGAATAGAGAGTTCAAAAAACAACAAAATATCTAGCTAGCAAGAGCTAAAGATAGACTTAACTGGTTGTTTTCTTTGTTTTATTCGACCAAAGTTAAGTGATTGATTTAAAGATGATTTGTATAGTTGGCAAGAAGATAACTATGAGACAAATTAGGAGTTATGCTTTAAATATAATTGGCTGGATTGTTTTTCATGCCAAGATTCAAGATTCAAGAATCAAGAATCAAGAAATAGTGAATATCATGTCTATATAAGAGACAAGCTTAGTTCATTTATGAATGAGATTAAGGGGAGTGAATAGAAAGAGGATACAGAAGAGAAATTGATGAAGAAAAAATTCATACAGTCATGATCAATCAAGCTAAAGGAGAGCTAAGGAATTCTGCAGACACCAACAAATAGTGAAGCACAACATTACAGAGCAGAAAGTAATGGAGCACAAAGATTGAATTGATACATTGATCAGAGAGGTAATGTACTTAAATAGATCTAAAAATCTGAAATTCAAAGTTGCAATATGAACAGGTCATAGTGTTTCAGTTTAACCATTGAAGCATCAAGTCTCTTAATCGAGCAGGACTTAACAATCTTCTATATATTGAGGTACATCCCAAGGAGTGCCAAAAAGGTTGATTTATGAAAGTAGCATTGGATTTTCCCAATACCTATTGAAAGTCTAAGAAGGAGGCTGATTCAAGGATGGTAGCAATAGATGCCTGATACTAAGTGACAACCTCTATGTATAAAATCCTCTAATAAGGTAGCACTTAACAATGTGTTTGTAACCTTTAACAAGGTTGGCTCCTAATAGGGCTCACTTCAGAAGAGTGAAAATCTGGGGTACCAGTCCCAGTGGTTTTTCCCTTAACAGGGTTTCCACGTTAAAAATTCATGTGTTATGTGTGTATGATTCATTTCTTTACTATTTTGTATCTTACATAGTTAACCCTGGATTAATCGGTATACTCTGCTTATTTACTGAGTTTCGGTAAATAGTTATACTGCTTATCAGTAATCAAGAAAGAATAAGGATTGATGGAGAACACCGATAGGCAGTTAATCAAAATTAGTATTTCATGGCATGCATCTTGTAGGGACATAATAATCTGAGGTTTATAGATTGGTGGTTAAGTTTAAAGGATAAATTTTTAAGGTCACTGATTCACCCACCCCCTCTCAGTTATTACTAACAAATGCTTGGCCATGAGTTATTTATTTTTATATAAAATGAGACAATTTCAAAATTAATAAAAGACACACAAACCAATTCTACAAGGTGATTTTGAAGAACTTTAGAGGTATCAGTTAGATAGGCCATCAAGAAGACAACTCTATAATTTTACTTTCAAAGGCTTAGCTTTATAAATCATGACCTTAGAAAATTGAGATAACTATGGAAAATATTAGGAGGCACCCATTGAAGAGATGAAGCAACAAAGATCAACCACTATTATGCAACATGACCATGAAAACATAATAAATACAATTCACCATTGAAAATTTATAGTCTACTACTGATGACATGTATATAGGTTGAACATTATGAAGAAATCATCTTTTCAAATACTTTTACATGCTTTATTAATCTAGAGTCTAATTTAAATTACATCATACTATATATAAACATGGTTGCTAAATTATAGGAGACTTCCAAGGATAATTCAATCGATCTTTCTAAAGAAAGAAGCTTATTGAATCCCAATGAGGAGAATAGGAAAATCTAGAACTAGAAGAGCTTCGTATAATTTTAAGCAATAATCTATCATACAAAACTTGTAATCATTTATATCAACTATAGAAATACCATATAGTTTATGATGTTTTCATAGAATCAATGAATGTCTATGCATTGAATGCATTAATAGAAACACTCTCATTCCTTGTATGTCTAAGGGCCACTCACCCAAAGAAAGAAGGCTGAAAATAGTATTTATAATTAATGTTTCATTTAATTTTTTTCATAGTCCATTGCTATTATGTTATCATGTATATTTTTTATATTAATTAGTAAAAAAATAAGGGTGTCAAACCTTACAAAACTATAACCCAAGGGCATAAAGTCAAACAACACAATAACAATAGAAAAACATAAAAAAATTCCACCTAAAGAAGCAACCGAGTGTAAGCCACCACCAACAACATATAGTCTACCAATATATGCACAACAATGCCTTTCAACACAATGTAATTAGTAAACAAAGTGTTATCATGTATGTTGTTATTCCATAGTCCATAGTTTATGTTGTTACTCGATAGTTCTTGTAGGTGTATTAAGTTCTTTATTTTTTCTTTTTTATTGCGTGCTTAAGATTTAATGGTTTGAAAAGAAATATAAAAATCTATTTTTTTTCTATTATTTATTGGTTTGATCTTTCTCACAATCTTAATTTGACACAAGTCTTGTAGCTCTCAACCATCTTGATGATGGATCACGAAGTGTAATCCAAAATGTTGATAAAAAACTATCACACCACGTAATCTAAAAACTTAACACTCTTTCAATCTATGGATTGTGGAAATTTGATATCATTAATAAGTAATTAAATTTATAGCATAATTTTCCTTTTGACAGCTTTTATTTAACATAAGAATTTAAATTTCTTCATTAATTTAAATTTAGTTTGAATGTAAAATTTTATTTCTGAAGAGATAAGTATTCACGTCAAGGTTTCTGATCACTGTTATAGTAGTCTTAAGACAATAGATCAATTTGAAAAGCTATATCATCTATAAAGTGAAGGGTTCAACTAAATCTCAAGAAAATGTGATGGATTTTTTTAGATGAGTGATGATTGGGATGAGTGATCTTATTTACTAACTGTAAGATAAGAAATATAGCATTTTAGTTTGTTATTATTTTATCTTACATTTAAAGGAATTGTTTTGAAATGTAGGGGGTAAATAAGATGCTCTCCTTTTATCCTTAGATACGCAAATGAAAGATCCAAATTGATTAACCCAAAAGGAAGGATCAATACATAAATGAATCAATCATTTGAAAATAAGAGCAAAGAGGAAGATCTTAAATACTCGTTTATTGATTGGAATGTGTGATAGATTTAGAAAGATTGATAACCTTAATTGAAATGGATAGGAGAAACATACTGACCTTGAAATGTTACAAATCTGAAGAATTCTATTTTCGGGGGTCTGCACTCAGTTTCTGGAAAATCTGAGACATGATCTGGAATAGAAACGCAGAGATGAACAAAACCCATAAATCTTTTTCTGTTCTGACATAGTTCTGATTTGCACCCTCAAGTCAATGTCACCATTGACCTAGAATTTTTGATTCTGACCTAGGGTAGAATCGACCTAAAAAGTCTCCGACAGGAAATCTATTTTTGGATCCTGAAAGTTTGCTGAAAAGGGTATCTGAATCTGCACTTTGATCTGCTATTTCAAACTTGTACCTACAAGAAAAATGGATTGTTTTTTGGGGGAGGGGTTTGCCTTGGTCAAACCCTAGTTTTGGAATTAACCTCAAAGTATAATTGAAATTGCATAAGTAAAACAAAGTAAATGAACAAATTCACCTTGCTTGTAGAAGTCCTTGTGGCGGATTCGAATCCCTAAATCCACAAGTACGTAGGCACCAAAAAAGGATGTAGAATGTAGAATGTAGAATGTCTCAAATTAATTGGTTGTAGATCTTCAACACCAATCTTGAATGGGTCTTTGGAATAGGAAGAGGCTTGGAGGAATGTGGATGGAGAAATCTTCAACAAGAGGGCTCCATGGAGCTTGAATCCTTCAAAGGCCACCAATGGATCTCCTTGATGAAAGAAGTGCTTGAGAAGTGCTTGAGAATGGATGAATGCTTCAATGTATACTTGGCTTGCTTCAAATCTTGCTTCTTCACCTTTGGATCTCACTCTTCAAGTCTTGAATTCTTGCAATGATGGTTATCAAGTCTTAGATTGTTGATGGTTAGAGAAAATGAGAGGAGAAAGCTTCCTTTTATATGAAACTAGGGCACAATCTTATAGAGAGGCCTACATAGGAGAATTAAATTCCAATTAGACCCATACCCCTAGAAGAGGACCTATATTAAATATAATTTAAGATTTGTTGTTTCGAAAACTGAAACAGTCGACCCGGAAGCGGGAATTAACTTTTTCCGAAGCCCGACATCCGGAAACCCTGAAATTCTAGAATTTGAAACTTGGGCCTGAAAAAGGTTGATTGTGACCTAGGTCAAGGTCAAGGTTGACCTTGACCCTGAGGTCAAAGTCCTAGTTTTTCAGTCTGGGGTGTTAGAAATAGGCTGGAAAAAATGGAAATGGGGTAGAACAAGGGGAAAAAGTCAGATCCAAGTCAGGGACCCATTCAAGGTGCTTGACATGACCCCAAAACACTTACTCGGAAGGCTAAACCAGTCCGCAATGGAAGTACTTCCATTTTCTGACTATACACTAACTTCTATGCAAAGTGGTTTGTCTTGCATAATAGTTAATAAACTAAAGATAACCTAGTCGTTCTAGATCTAAAGCCTAATAAAATAGGTTATGGATATGAATTTTTCATCATTACAATTATTAGTGGATAGGTATTCCTTTTGAGCTTTCAAGACATTTAAAATGATCAAATATTATTAAAAATATTTAAATGTAAAAAAATTAAATAAAATTTTCTAATATGAAAAAATGTTACACAAAATTTATAATAATAAATCATCATATAAATTGGAAAAAATGAACGCCTTTTACAAGTTTGAATATTTTTTAACAAAATCCATTCACACTACAAGTGAAAAATGAACTTGTACAACAACCATCAATTAATTATAAAAAAGAAGTTGATTTACAAGTTCATTAGATTTACTATTTAAGATTTTTTTCCTAAATATTTTAAGTACTCTTTTAAATATTCAAATACAATCTATTTAACAATATTTTTTTTTGGTCAATGATAATGATATTTTATTAATAAAATAGTCTGATACATATTGAAAAGTTTAATTTGTTGATGTTAATGTTAGTTATTTTTGGTAAATTTCCTATTGTAAGCCCAAAAACAACTAACATTAACATCAACAAAATTAAACTTTTAAAAACACAATATATGTTGCCCTTACTAAAACAAAATTGGGCCAACCTTTAACAAGTCTAAGACAAAATTAAAAACATCTAACCCCAATCCTAAAATCCATTGGGTTTCACTTTCATAACCTTGTATAATGCTTCAGACACCAAAGACCCTTTGGGGATGAAAATCCACCCTCTTGTATCCAACTTCGCCTTCCTAGCTTTCCAATGCTCTCATTCCTTCTATTTCTTTTCTTCCTTTATCTGTAGTAGACATTCTTTTAACAATTCCCAACCACCACTTGCCTCCTCTTTCCTCCTCTTCTTGCTTGTATACTGTAGACACACTCAAAACAAGAAAGGGCTTGAAGCTTTGACATGTACCCTCCACCTACCTCCAATTACCTCCTTCAACTCAAAAACTAAGCTCTGGCTTTGCTACCATTAGCATGGTAATCACCCACCAATCCACTCTGTCTTCACACAAGAGAACATTACCCACAATGCCTCCTCTTTCATCCCTAGTTCTAATGCCCATGTGAACACTTATGAAACCACGTCAATATTAGACCTATATCTATGTTTTGTGGTCATGAATTCTTCCCATAATAACATATCTAATTGTTGAACAAGCCAAATAACTAAGAGGGGGGCGAGTGAATCAATTATTCATAAACACTTTATAAAACTTTTACTGTGTTAGTAAACACACAAACCATATAAATGATAATGAATATTATACTAACTTTTGTTCTACCGATAATCACATCAAGCAATTATAAGATATGTAAATATGAAAGCATTGAATCACCAACACAAAGAACTCCATAATTTACGTGGAAACCCAAGCTGCGAAAAACCACAAAGAAGCTAATTCTCATGAAATGAAACACTGGTTAAGGTAATTTTACAAAGGCTCACTATCGATTTGCTAATTGTGGGTTGCTCATTATGGTTAGCTCACTGTCGATCGAGATAACTACCTGAAATATGAAAATGACTAACTAACAATACAAATTTTACTGTCAATAGATGAACTGATAGAATTGCATATGATTATGCATGAAACATTTCTAATTGATAGCACACAAATCACCAACAACAAATATCCAATACAAAATCTCTAATAACATACATTGATCTTCTATAACTTAGTATATAAGGTCTTATAACTATATTGCTCAACTTATTCAACGCTTCTACCTAGTATATCAAAATAAACTCCCACTCTATCACTTTCAAATCTATGCTCATACTATACTGCTCCACATACACACTTACTCACTCATCTATACATCCATCAGATATAAAAAGGTTTTTTCTTCATTTATATGGATATTTGATCATACATATGTCAGACACACCAAACGCGTGTCAGCCACATCTCAAAAATATATTACAAATATATTTAATATATTACCAATTATCCTAAATCTAGGACACACTTAAGAAGACTTTACAACACGCTACACCAGGACCCAAATATAGGTCACACTTAAGATGTATACAATGAATATTACGTTTACTAAAACTGTCAAAATACCACAACCAAGTCCATGAATTGATTAGCACAAATCTAAACCCAATGATAGATGAAATTTGATGGAACATGTTCAGAATACGATACCAAAAACCAATTGATGAACTGTAGGAAATTCCAGATATCAGGAACACCTAGAGGAACATTGTAAGCATAGCAGTCAACAGTAACCGACAAAAGTCTCCATGCACTACTGATTACTGAAAGCACACAAGTGTACCAAGGTATGTAACCCATGAGTAGAACTAAGTACACTTTCCATAGATCACCAAAACTATATGTATTGAACATGTTCTGCATATAATTAAAATTGTTGATACTTTACCAACAACCAATAGGTACACAATCAAAACTACCAACAACCAATACTGCCAAGATGTTAGAATGAAGGTTTTTACATCAATGACAAAAATTCTAGTAACATATGAATCCAATAATCTCGCCCTTTGGCATTGATGACAAAACACCAAAAATACAAAAACTGCAAAACTGAAAACTCACATCAGAAACTCCCCCTGAGTAGATACTTCATATCATGTTTTTGTTCCTTTTTTTCTCCCCCCTTTTTTTCCACAATGGAAAAGGGCCAAACAAAAAAACAAAGAAGGTCAAATAAATACAACATTTTAAAAAAAAAAATACTTTCTTATACCTTTCCTTAAAAATTGGAAGCTCCTTCTTCCATTCAACAATAGTAGCCCCCATTTGGGCACATAAAATTTCACATCCAATCAACTTGTCAAAAGATTTACTCTAGTATGAGGAATAAAACTATTGGTCATAATCTTCTACATTATAAAGGATGCCAGTAACATGCTCCAACCAGACCTCTACTATTTCCTTTACTAATCAAATTAACTTTATTAGGTCTCCCCCTTTCTCTGTAACAACAACATCTTTGCCTGAAGCTCATCAAATTTGATCCTATGTCTTCCATCTGTGTCCTTGAAGACATCATATGTATTTCCCCGTTCATTCAATTATTTCTCAATAACTTCACTCCTTCCTCTAAAATTATCTACAACGGTAGGCCATCAAAGAGAATCTCTCTCTCTCTCTCTCTCTCTCTCTATATATATATATATATATATATA
>MU228051.1:2195349-2212059 GCA_018584345.1 Thuja plicata | reverse complement strand
GTAAGTTTATGCTTGCATTTGTACATTTCTTCTCTAAAGACCTCTTAATCACACTGAAATCTACACCATATTGTAACAAACTATTTTCAATGTCATTGACTAATTCAGCTGGTAACATTCTAGACATACTAGATACTATGATCCTTTTAATAATCAAGTGATTAGTCAGCAATTCCATCACTAAAGTTATGTTCATCGATGAAAAACCTGTCCACATTTCACCAATCATGTCATGTTCATCATCTTTTAGCAAGGTATGGACCTCATCATAATCCACATGCTCAGATTCTGTCAGAGAAACCGCATCTTTCTCAACCTCCTCTACTTTTTCTTCTTCTTTTCTTCTTCTATTTCTTCTTCCACCTCTTCTTCCACCTCTTCTTCTACATTTTCTTCCTTATCGTATGCCTCCTCATCTTTCTTAGCTTCTTCTTCTTCATACTCTGAAATTGTAATGACTTCCTTCCCTTTATCACTAATTTTTCTCTTCTTAATTTTTGGAGGGGAACCACCGACAACAACTTCCAATCTCTTCTGACCAAAGGAGGAACCCTCCTCATCAAGACACATAAGAACTGCATCAAAAATGACTTAATTGGAACAAAAATTCATCTATAATGAAGTAAAATATGTTTTTTCATGCATCCACAGTGTCCTTCAAGAGCCCTAGATATCTGTAAATATGTTTACTGGCAGGAATGTCGATCCTCTACTCAATGTTCTCATTATTTGGTAAAGACTTCATGAATAAAATGCTAAGCACATCAACAATGAACCAAATCTAAATCCATATCCACCTTAAACAATCATCTTCACATTTTCAAGAAATTTTTCTAACAACATCTTGCATAGGTTAAACCGAGAATTCTCACTAACCATCTTATGAGAAATGTAAACATCCATAGCTGAAGAGGAACCATCATGATTTTGAAACTGAATTTTATATGAAATGCCATCGACAACATACTTGACCACCAGATCAATAAGGGTATTTATTAGAAATGTACACTGATCACAACCAATAGTGGTTAACTCCTCCACCTCATTGTAACTGATTGATTTATTTCCTAGTACCTCTCAAATACTACACAAACATGTGATATCTTCAATTACTTTGTCTATCACCTAATAGGGCTTATCCAATGTTAGGTTTCCATCTTGAAAATGCCTCAACAAGAACATAATGATCTCCTTATCATCACACCAGGGAAATTCTCCCCAAATATCCAATCCAAGATTCCAAATTCTTTGCAAATCTTCTATAGATAAACCAATCTCCATTTGTCTGATTACATGCAATGATCAAACTCCTCAATCTTTGCCTTTTTCAACATTTTTGATATGACTGCACCAGTATCGTGAATGACCAAATAAAATTCCATAATTGTACTTCACAAATTCTTCTTCGACTTTCCTCTCAAAAAATACATAAATCTATGCTTGCAATGGTGCCAAATAATTTCAAGAATTCACGTTTAAAGCCACAAACCATCATAATTACTTTTTCCCACTGAAAATTGAATATCACTGATGTAACTGAGTTGCACTATGCACATGACATCAATCATTCAATCTTGGAATCATTATCTATCCAATCATCATACTGAAGACAAGTTAGTTGTAGTCGGTATCGCCTCAGAGCAGGGGAGGTGTATGATTCAGCATTAAATTCTCCCCCCAAGCCAAAACATTTAGCTCAGTTATTGGTAGAGGTAGTACCGGGGTCCGATACCATAGGACTCTCTACATCAGCAACATCCTTCTTCTTCCATATCATGTTAGTCTTCTGAGATTCACTTAAAACCAAAACATTAATACCATTCTTAGTATTCACCATAACATCACTAGATCTGCATGTGTTAGCATAATGACCATTCTAATCATATTTGAAATAATTAACATTCCTTCTAGAAGATCTCACCGACTGAATTCTAAATCTACATTGATTAGCCTTGTGGCCATACTTGTGACATACATAACAATTCCCATGAAAGATATTATTCATTGCAATCTTCTTTTCCTACTTTGAAACTTGACTTTTGCACTGACTTTCTTTATGACCAAACTTATGGCAATTAAAGAATTGAACTTTTTGTTCCTTTCTCATCTTACAATCATTTGCCTTATGACCAATTGTTTTTGCAAATATTATAATAATTGTTAAAAGATAAGTACCTTTGAGCATTTGGTTGTCTTATCGAAGGCATTTTATAGATGTATTTTGATCTCTGACATTGCTTGTCACTTAAACCTTTTCTTCATCTTCAGTCACCTTCTCTTTGCCTTTGTCTTTATGATTTGAGCGTTCACCATTAAACCCTAATCCTTCTTTATCTTTGTGATTATTCTGCGTGGTTAATAACTGATCCAAGATAGTACTGCTCTCCCATACTTTTACTTCAAATCTCAGCTTCTTTAATTCCTGATCAAACATCTCATTTTCATCTGATTGCATCTTGATGATATTCTTTAGATTCTCTTCAGATTTCTTCCACTCCTCCATTACAATTTCAAGTTCTTTGATATTCCTAATGCCTTTCATTTTATGCTTCAACCCATCTTTGATGAATTCCACAATGTTTTCCTTGTCATTCAACTTCTTTTCCAGGTCTACTGCCTTTACATTTGAATCCTTTAGTTCATGTTCTAGATCTACAATCTTTTCTTTTGATTCTTTCAATTACTAACTGACTTCCTTGTGTCTTGCTTTGAACTTCCAGATTTGATCTCTCAACTTTGTCATACATGCATTTTCTTTCTTTAGGTTTTATTTTAGCTCCCCATTCTTTGATTCAGTACTCTCAATGCCGCTCATCATGATTTGCTAGTCCTCATCAACATAGTATCCTCCTTCTATTTGTTCAAACAACCAAAATCTCCCTCAAGCGGTTAAGCTCTATCTGCAAGGGACCAAGCTTTGAAACCAATTATTGAACAGGTTAAATAACTGAGAGGGTATCCATTATTCATGAACACTTTATAAAAATTTTACTGTGTCGGTAAACACACAAACCATATAAATGATAATAACTATTATATTAACTTTTGTTCTACCAGTAATCACATCAAGCAATTATAACAGATGTAAACATGAAAGCACAAAGTCACCAACATAAATAACACTAGAATTTACGTGGAAACCCAAACTGGGAAAAACCACAAAGAATCTAATTCTCATGAAATGAAACACAGTTAAGATGACACCGATTAAGGTGATTATTACAAAGGCTCACTATCAATTTGCTCACCGTGGTTGACTTACTGACGGTTGGGCTAACTACCCTGAAATATGAAAATGGCTAATTGCCAATACAAATAGGCTTACTACCAATACAAATTTTACCGTCAACAGATGAACTGATAGAATTGCATATGATTATGAATGAAACAATTCCAATTGATAGAACACAAACTATTGACAACAAAGATCAGATACAGATCCTTTACCAGCATACACCGATCTTCTCTAACTCAGTATATAAGGCCTTATGACCGTATTTCTCAACTTCTTCCACGCTTCTACCTGATATATCGAAACAAACTCCTACTCTATCACTTTCAAATCTATGCTCTTACTGTACTGCTCCACATACACACTTACTCACTCATATGTACATCCATCAGATACAAAAAGGTTTTTTCTTCATTTATATGGATATTTGATCATACATATGTCAGCCACACCAAATGTGTGTTGGTCACATCTCAAAAAGATATTAGAAATATATTTAATGTATTACCACCGATCCTAAATCTAGGACACACTTAAGAAGACTTTACAACACACTACACTAGGACCCAAATATAGGTCACACTTAAGATGTATATAATGCATATTACTTTTACTGGAGTTGTCAGAATACCACAACCAAGTCCATGACTTGATTAGGACAAAATTTGAACCCACCGATAGATAAAACTCGATAGAACATGTCCAAAATACAATACCATAAACCAATTGATGAATTGTAAGAAAGTCCAGATATCAAGAACCCTTAGAGGAACACTGTAAGCATATAAGTCAACACTAATCGACAAAAGACTTCATGTACTACAGATTACTGAAAGCTCACAAGTGTACCAAGATATGTAACCCATGAGTAGAACCAAGTACTCTTGCCATAAAACACCAAAACTGTACGTAGTGAACCTTTTCTGCATATAACTGAAACTACTGATACTTTACCAACAACCAATAGGTACACAACCAAAACTACAAGTAACCAACTGATACCTCCAAGATGTCGGTATGAAGGTTACATCAATGACAACAATACCGATTAAATTTGAATCCAACACTAATAGCTGCCAAAATTGTAGATTGTCAAGCATAAAAAATCCCTTCAATCTTTTCTTGGTAAGCTCCTCAAGGAAGGTTTGTTGTTTCTATGGAGTCTTTAAAGTAAAATTCACTTCCATTATGGCCAACTTTCCCTCAATGACCCTTATAACACTTAGCAGATGAACCAATTCTGCACCTGAATAATGATAGTAACCTTGTCCTGCATCACCTTAATCTACAACTAGAATTCTAGAGCCTTCTTTGATGATGAGTACGAAAGTACTCTCCAAAGCCACTACTATTGCCAACTCAAGTATGATTTAATTGCCACCCTCTGTGCCATATTTATCTTCTAGGTTTCTCTAATCTCCCACTTATAAACTCGACTAAGCATAATGCCTTACCTCTTCACAATAGTTCCATAATGGCTAATGAAAAAAGGGAGGTACAAAGATTTTCAAATTCAAATTTAAAAAGATCATCATCCATCATTAGGTAGGTGGAGGATATACCAACACACACTTGTAATTGCTACTTGATTTTTGTCCAATGATGTGTGCTATCCATTTATACTTGTGGGAGCCCCAATCAAGCCATTCCCCTTCAATACCCCGAAAATCTTCAATTACATCTTCTTTCTCGTGCTCTTTGAGTCTCACCCCGACCTTTGACATTGTGTCTGCTATATCATTTCCTTCATGCATCACATGTGTTACTTTGAAACCGTTAATGGAATCAATCAAAGAGCATATCTTTTATATTAATTTATTAGCATACCAAACATTTGATTCCCCTTTCATTATTGCACTGACAATAACCAGTGATTCACCCTCAAAATGAAGTTTTTTTTTTTTTTTAAATACAAAACTGCTTTGCCAATTTGATAGCTAGGAGAGCCACCCGACCTTCAACCTCATTATTGGTACCCTTAGCCAAATTATTAGCCCCTACCAAATGTATGTTACCTACCCAATCTTTGATCACAAAACCAGCTCCACAAGGTCTCTAGTTGCCTTTCGAAACTCCGTCAAAGTTAATCTTGATCCATTCTTTCTTTGAAGGAACCCAAATCTATTTCACTACCTCTTTGAAGGAGGATGAACCCTTAATGGGTCCTGGAGAGACTCATCTATTTAACAATATTGATTTAATATAAATGGGTTAAAAATAAAGATTTGGTTACAACAAAGAGTATCTCAAGGAAATCCAAGTAAAGTAAAAGATTGAATATATATACATATATATATACGCATTACGTCTACGTCATCGAAACACCTTGCATTCAAGCATGCATTCATTCAAAAACACCTTGAAAAATTCTCATTGGGATTATGTTGCATATACATCACAACAATGATGAAGAGGAGCACAGACCATCAGAGCAGATGGCCTTCAGTTGTCTCCTTTTTCTTCAAATCCACTCTATTATTATGGCTCATATTCGTAATATTAGCCATTACAATAGAGGGAAGAACAGACCTGTGGCCAGTTATTGCGGGATGCTTGTTTTTCGAGGCAGCTAATTGCACACTCAAAATTTGTGTTTCAAAAGATCCTCTTTTCATCAATACATCAGTTTCTCTTTTGCATTCCTCCATTACTTCTGCTTCAGGTTCCTTTGTAATTATTAAGTTCTTTGCAATTGCCCTAGGACATGTTCTTTACTGTTATATTTACTTTTCTGGAGTACGGATGTTGTGCAGATTCTTCCTTCAATAAATATGTTAGTGACTTTCATGTCATATTGATGTGGGTAATTTTTTAAATTCTATTTTTGGAAGAAAAATGTTAATCTTCTGTAATAGGGCCGTGCAGATTTATTCTGAATAGATTTTGGAAACCAAAGCTGCAATAGGGGCAAAATGCAGCATATACCTTCAGTTTCCTGAAATATTTGGCAAGCATATATCCTCTGAAACTGGCTGTCAAAATTCAACTGGAAATGCTGCTTTCGTCTTGCAGTTCTAGGGAGTTAGTACTATACCCCAATTTCTTGGCGAGCACATTAATTGCAATAGTTTTTTCTGACCCTTACATACTTTGGCATTCTATTGCATAATAAAGTCCCATTTTCTGACTCTGACCAGATATTCTACATCTGCTGGTGACTATGTCTCGCAGGTACAGGCTTAATGTAATAGAAACATGATCCATACATTAAACAGTAAAATACCCAATTTTTATAAATTATGAAACCATCTGTCCCTGTTGGCTTTTATGGCTACATTGAGCCTATATATGATATTTTGACCGTGGAGCATATGTAAAATGAGTTGCCAAAATATCAAAAGAGCCTATCAAGTTTCAACTTCAAATTCATTATTATAAGACACAACACCATGTCTCTGGAGTAGCAATATTATTGATGTCACGGTTGCAATTTTGTGCATGTTTAACTTTTAATGGAATACTGGAACTGGACAAGATTTTTCCCAGAGCTTAAGCATTTTGAGACGTTGTATCTTCCTCTCTGCAAAGAATCTGAAGTTTTGTTCTAAGACATAGTCTCCTAGCGAAAACAATCTATTAACTTTGACGCTGATATTGTTTTCCTATCAAATGATAGGGCTTCAGTAGCAGGCAACTTAAGGCTTCTTCTTCATGTGTTTTGTGAATTGCAAGTTATATCTCCCAAAAACTATTAAACAGTCATTTTGGCTTTGGAATACAACCCCATATCCTTTGCATTGATTCCATAATGCATAATTAATAATAGATTTATTGATTTTCTTCCTTAAAGAGGGCTTAAATCCTTCCTCAAGGGAAACAACAGTTTTTCTTTTCTTTACACAAAATTTTCAACTTTATCCTCACTGTCTTCATTGAAAGTATCCGTAACAGCTTTAAGATGACCTCTGTCCACAGAGAAAAATTCCCTGTATGGGTTACAATTATCTTTCACAGGATGTATAAGAGGTGCTTAAAGCAAACCTCCAGAATTTTCTATTAGAGTTCAAGAGATTGAATGGAATGTAAACTATAAAACAAAATGTAAAGCGATCCTTATATTCACACTCTCATAGCTCAAAACGTAGATAGTGCAAGGCATTGGATTAAGAAGACCGGACTCCAAGCGGAAAGAAAAGAAGAGAGACGATTTATTTCTCAGTCTGGTTTGAAGATGAATGTGGTGAATGTGTTGGCAAATGGCCTAATGAGTATAACATATAGGTTGTCATTTATGGCAATCATTTATGGCAACACTACTTATTGGCATGGTCGCTTGGAGTACAATCCAGTTTTGCATATTTTGTTTGGAAAAATGACTAAGTCCAAGAAGTAGTTGACAAGGTACAGTTGCACAGTTTTGCCTGGTGAGCACAGTATGTGACGAATTAAGTCATGCGAGCTTAGAGGAATGTATTATGGGATGTAGTAGACCTTCAGTTAAGGTCGCTTGTATTTTGGGGTTGTCTAGAGAGAGTTACAGGTTGATGAGGTTATGCGAAGACAGTGTAGTAGTGTAACAGGGCAGATGCGTGGTCGTGATGTTTGAGGGAGTAACATGTGGATTCCAGAAGTGCTACTTTGGATTTGGTTTGGGTCCTACCCTACCTTTGTCGATATATGATGGCCGACTATGTATTTGCTATTTGATTATGTGTTGGACACGTTTTGTGATGTATTTGTGAGCCGACTGGAAAGGTTATGAGATTGAGTATATGTGTGAAGATGTTTTGAGATGCGAAGATGTGTGTGGAATAGATAGATGCATTGTTATGTCAGAATCATACAGAGGATGTTGCGAGCTGTAACTGGGACTACTTAAGCATAGCAGATGCTTGTACAGTTCACTTTGTGATAAATCATTGTAAAGGCAATTTTGCATTTTAAGAGCAGTGAACTCCTTGTATTACCCCTAACAGGGTTTCTATCCTTTAACAGGGATTTGTACTAAATGTAATATTCAGCTCCTAACAGGGCTAGGTCTCCTAACAGGGACATTATACTCTTAGTGCATTATTTATGGGTATCATCCCCACCGGGGTTTTTCCTTGGCCAGGGTTTCCTCGTTAACAAATCATGGTGTTATGAGTTGTTTACTTTGTGTGTATGTTCTTATTTCAGTAATAGCATGGTTAAGTTTGAAAATAAAGTGCTGCAATACTGATTCACCCCCCCTCTCAGTATTGCTTAATCCTAACAATTGGTATCAGAGCTTGAGGCCCTTGGAGAGAAAACCTAACAGCTTGAGGGAGATCCAGATGGATTCAAGTAGTTTGGAGGAAATTTTTGAAGCAACACTTGAAGACCTTGGTAAGGCAAAAGCTGATAATGCTGAATTGAAATTCAAATTGAGAAGAGTTGAGGGTTTCATAAAGAAGCTTAAGGAACAACTTGAACTTTCCAGGAACCAAAGGCAAGATCTTATGGAAAAGATAGAGGAGGAATCTGAAAATGATTCATTTGATTTGATTAAACAGCTTGAACAAGAAAAGGAAGCATTGAAATAGGAACATGAAGCTACCTCTACTCAGATGGCTAAAGAAATTCAACAGGTAAAAGAAGAGAAGAACAAACTTGATGAAACTTTGAAAGGCACTAATGTTTAGATGGGAAAAATGCAGGTTGAACTGGATAGTTACAAAATTAATTATCAGGAATTGGAAAAATACAACCACATCATTAAGGGAGAACTTGTTGAGGCAAAGAAACACATTGAAAAACTTCATGCGAGCAGTGACAAGATTGATGAATAGAGGGAAAGACAAAAACCTAAAGGTGACATGACAGGAGTTCGTTTTGATAAAGCAGAATACTCTAAATCTCAAGAAAGACAGTCTAAAGGTAAAACAAATGAGACACCTAATCGGCAAGATCCTATACAGCAAGAGGAACCTAGAAAGCAGATCAGACCTTTCAGAGGAAGATGCTTTGGATGTAACAAAGTTGGTCACGTGAAGAGGGATTGCAGAGGTAAGACTCCTTATAAGCCCCTTTTTTGGTTATTGTTTCAATTGCTATGAATATGGGCACAAGAAGGCAGAATGTAGAAAACGTGATCAATCCAACACTAAACAAGATTACATTAGAGAGGAAAGTGTAGCTAAGATTACATGTTACAAGTGCAACAACTTTGGGCACATCGCAAGGAATTGCAAGTTATAGGTTAATCAGAATAGATCATCTCCTACATGCTATAAATGTAACAATCAAGGACATATAACGAAGTTTTGTAGGTATAATGGAGCTGTAAGCAACAGAAGACCTCCACCTATAGTTATAAAACCAAATATTGGTGATCTTGGAAAAAGTTTGGCAAAATACAAGGATGAGTTTGACAAACATTTTTTGAAGGAAGATAACAAGGACAATGGTAAAGTATGGAAAGCGAAGGAACAGAGTGAGACTAAGGTTCTGGGAGAATCAATAGGTGCTATTGAACCCTCGCTTGATGTTGCTACATCAGCCTAAATGGCCAAGCATGACCTTAGGGGGAGCTTTGGAGAAATATAATATAAATCTATCCAGCCCCTTTGAAAGCAAAATAAGCTGATGCGAGCTTATGGACAAATAATATGATTAGTTTAGAGTCTATATCAGAGATCACATGGTTATACACATTATATTGGATGACCACCAGAAAGATGGATGACTGGATCTTTGCAGACTTACAGGTTCATTTGGAAATGTGTCAATTTGTGCATGGCGAAGTATAAGCTCATTAATCACCATTCGAGCATAACTAAAGGAGACCAGAGGAGCAAGCAAAGTAGCTAGAGCATTTCTGTGATCATTGAGTGTGCATACCCTAATTCATCGAGTAAAAGGTATTTTGATCTTCTGCGAGCTTTGTTTACTATGGATACTTCATTGACCTTTGATGTTAATGAGAGGTTGAGGTATAAGTTTAAGAAACACCCTTACAAATCCAAGAAGGATGATCCTGAAGGCGCGTTTTTGCAAACCCCATACGGCGTGCTTCATGTGGAAGATATTAGGGCATACATACATTGCAAGTATGAGACATTAGGGGACTTTGAAATCTTCAAGGAGATGAAAGACATGATAAAGGATGATGGAACTTGGAAGGATGAGTTCGCTCATTTACAGAACCTTAGCATCATGCGAATGACGAAACTCTACGAATTCAATGAAGAAGAATTGATCAAGATCGTTCTTAGTAGAGTCGACCAATTTCTATGGATAGGAGAGCAGCTCGTTAAGATTTCCAGCGAGTTGATTCATGATGTGACTGGATTGGATAATACTGGCATTATCCCTACAACAGAAAAGAACACAAAGAAGCAAGTTGAAACCCTAACACATTCGAAGTGGGACAAGAGGGCAATGACAATTGCTGACATCTTTCAGCAAGATATAAGATTGATTTCAATGATTTTAGGATACAAACTTCATTATAGCAGCCGACCTAATTCCGTTTCTGCGGGTGTAATAATGATTGCATATAAGATGGCAAAGGAAAATGCGCAATACAACTTGTGCGAAGTACTCAGACAACATTTCCTGGAGAATGTTAAACAAATCAAGCGAGACAAATCAAAAGCATTCAGGTTTGGATCGCTACTGATACATATCTACATTCATATAGTACACAAGTTTCTTGGAATGCACCCTAGGGCATGGAAAGACAGTGAACCCACAAGTATTCAAGTGAGCAATAGTTATAGAAGACAAAATAGTACATGGGTGGATGGAGAACTCTTTGGCATGTTCAAGATTCTTCAAAGGAAATGAAGGAAAGAATGAGAATTCCTGAAGCAATGGTTGAAAAGTACAAAGATACAATCTGTTTCATGGTTGAAACTGACTGTGTATGCTTCCAAGCAGTAGAACCTAGGAAGAAATGGGGTTACCCTATGGGTTATGAGGTCAGTGTAGAAGTTCTCACCATGCAACTAGAACATGTTCTATCTTCTAAGATTGATTCTACTGAAGAAAGATGGGGCACCTTTGAAGAAAAGTCTGCCAAAATCAGAGATGAGCAAACTAGGGCAGCAAGAAAAAGAAAGATTGAGAAAATGGTTGATAATCTTGTAGAGAAGGCAGGTATAAACCGAGATGAGATGAAAGAGGTAAGAAAGAAGATAGCAGAAGGAGCTTCTGGGTTGGCGAGCACTGCTCCTACAACCCTTCCACCTCCTAAAGCTGTAGAGGTTGCTGATTCACCTCTTACTGTGGTCGATGTACCTGATACCACCCCTACACCACCCAAAAGGTCATCGCAGAGAACAAGCATGACTGCAACATAAAAGGCAGCAGAGATTCCTGTGAGAAGAACAAGGTCCTCTAAACAAAACTCACCGCCTAAAAGGCTGAGGCAGGAGTAGAGAAGAAAGAAAAGAAGATTGAAGAGGAGAAAACTGAGAAGGAAACCAAAGTAATAGCACAGATAAACCAGCTAAGAGACAACTTTGGAAACCTAATCTGAAGATGTTGGCAAAGAGGATAGTTGATCAAGGAAAGCTAAGTCAATTGCCTAGATACTATGAGAGGTATAATGAAAATAATAAAATTATGATTGAAGACATTGTCATTAATCACATGCAAGTGTTTAAAAAGAATCTACTTGAAATCGAAGGTAGTATTCCTGAGGACTTATATGATAAATTGGAAGTAAGGAAGTAGTTGGTACTTAAAGAAGATGATCATATAAGGGTGAAAGCCATAGAAAATAGGCTACCTGTTGTTTCATTTGATGAGCATGACAGAATAATGAAAGCCATTAAGCCCCTGCCGAGAGTAAAAACAAGATTGATAAAGATTATGGGGAGAAAGTATGATGAAGTAATAGAGGAAACTAACAAGGCCATTGATAAGGTATTAATGGAAGTTGAACCAGAAAAGCTTTCACCTCCTATGCACGAGGCTGCTAAGCCCAAATCCATTCTGAAAGGAGAGTCTTCTAAATCTGCACAAGTACACATTGACTCATCTAAGGATGAAGATGATAATAATCAGTTCTACATTACAGTTGAGCAACCAGATTTCTTTGTAGCAAGTGTGCCTGTGTCTTTGGACACTTCGTAAGATAATGGTGGCCCTTTTCAACTGAAAGAAAGTATGGTTGAGGTAAAGAAGGAAGCTGAAATTGAGGCTGGAGCTGAGCAAGAAAGAAATGTATCCATTCTTGTTTCTTCAACTCTACTGTTGGCAAGTGATAATAAACCTATGAACACTAATGTTGATGGCATGGATGAGGATGAATTAATGAAGTTGTCATTCATAGCCTTTGCTAAGGCTAAGGAGAGATCAGAACAAAGGACAAAGAAAAAGACAAAGGTATTGAACATGGCTATAGATAGAATCAACAAATTCTACCTATACCTTTCACCTTTCAGGGAAACGATACAGTGGATAATTTGAGCAAAGTCCTTGATGACTTTGACGTTCACTTTACTTCTTTGGAGAAGGCCCCAACTATGAAAGTTGAGAGGGAATACATCGCGAAGAAGTTAGATGAGATAAACCAGTCATTAAAGTGGGATATCAGCATATTAGACACCACTATCTCTGGTATTAGGTCTTGCATCGAGCATGGAAAGAAGATATACAACTATTGCATAAACCCTTCTAGGCATGTACAAAATGTGGTGGATATAATCCATAATGATGAGAAGACATTTGATGACTTGGCGAAGAATTGTGGGTCCTCCTCACAATCTGTTACAGAGATGGATAAGGAAGTATCCAAGTTATTGGACAAAATCAGTGTGCTTGAAATTGAGAAGTCAAGAGTGTTGGGGAGATTTGCTATGTTGAGGAGTATGCTAACTCCTAAACTATCAATTCTGGAGAAACACCTTGAGGACATGGAGACAGCGAAGAAATCCCTTGATGAAGCTCTGCCTATAGTACTGAAGGATGCAAAGATCTCATCCTTTGCTTTGAATGGCCTTATTCATGTTGGTTAGACCTTGGAGAAGACATGGAAAGCAGATACAAAGATCTTGGAAACCTCTTTTCAAGATATACTTCATATGGTATGAGTTTTTTTTGGTGAGCAGCTCTACAATTTTGATGTGTATGTAGTTAAATTTTTGAGTATACCTTTGCCTTTGATGTCAAAGGGGGAGTAATAAGTGTAGTATGAAAAATGTATAGTCAGTAGTTTGGCATTAGACACTTAGTCATTTTTGACTAAGTGTTGCCATCAATGCCAAAGGGGGAGATTGTTGGCAAGTGGCCTAATGAGTATAGCAGATAGGTTGTCATTTATGACAACACTACTTATTGGCATGGTCGCTTGGAGTACAATCTAGTTTTGGATATTCTGTTTGGAAAAATGGCTAAGTCCAAGAAGCAGTTGATAGGGTACAGTTGCATAGTTTTTCCTGGCGAGCACAATATCTGACGAATCAAGTCATGCGAGCTTAGAGGAATGTATTATGGGATGTAGTAGACCTTTAGTTAAGGTCGCTTGTATTTTGGAGTTGACTAGAGAGAGTTACAAGTTGACGAGGTTACGCGAAGATAGTGTAGCAGTGTAACAGGGCAGATGAGTGGTCGCGATGTTTAAGGGAGTAACATGTGGATTCCAGAAGTGCTACTTTGGATTTGGTTTGGGTTCTACCCTACCTTTGTTGATATATGATCGCCGACTATGTATTTGCTATTTGATTATGTGTTGGACATGTTTTGTGATGTATTTGTTAGCCGACTAGAAAGGTTATGAGATCGAGTATATATGTGAAGATGTTTTGAGATGCGAAGATGTGTGTGGAATAGATAGATGCATTGTGATGTCAGAATCATACAGAGGATGTTGCGAGCTATAACTGGGACTACTTAAGCATGGCAGATGCTTGTACAGTTCACTTTGTGATAAATCATTGTAAAGGCAGTTTTGCATTGTAAGACCAGTGAGCTCCTTGTATTACCCCTAACAGGGTTTCTATCCTTTAATAGGGATTTGTACTAAATGTAATATTCAGCTCCTAACAGGGCTAGCTCTCCTAATAGGGACATTATACTCTTTGTGCATTATTTATGGGTATCATCCCCACCGGGGTTTTCCCTTGGCCAGGGTTTCCTCGTTAAAAAATCATGGTGTTATGAGTTGTTTACTTTATGTGTATGTTCTTATTTCAGTAATTGCATGGTTAAGTTTGAATTTGTTAAGTTTGAAAATAAAGTGCTGCAATACTGATTCACCCCCCCTCTCAGTATTGCTTAATCCTAATAGAATGTGCATCCAATAAGTCTAGATCTTTGCTAATTAATAATAACTTGAGTAAGCATGGTAGGAAAGTTAATGACATTGTGTCTAGTATTTGGGCAAGCAAATGTGCAGAGAGTCAGTACAAAATCATATGTCAGCCGCACATTCTATCAATGAGAGGCGGGGATGCAAGAAGAAGGAAGATTAAATGGAAGCTTGCAACTTTAGAAGCATCCAGACAAAGGTCAAACTGTGAGCACAAATCACATGAAATAATGGATTGAACAAGTTGCCAGTGCCCAAGTAGAGAAAATTGAAGCAATATCATTATCACAATAAATTGCCTGAATGGCTTTGGAAACTAATAATAGCGTCTTTGAGATTCACAAAAAGGGTTATGGGGATGTTATGGTTAATATCAGAAAGGTTCAACAAAGAAATCATACTCATGTCTCCTGGAAGAACACTGAATAAGTCTAACATCAATCAGTTTTAGATAAACAGAAGGAAGCTATACCCTTCAATCAAATACAATTTAAGTTAAAACGCCCATTGACATATAAGTAATATTCACAATTATCAATGCACAAGTTATGATAGCAACTTCTTGTGAAAAGATGCTAACAAGAAATCAGACTATAGCACATTGTCGAAGCATACCAAGTCACGAACAATTGTGGAAGGCTATTGAATGTCAAAATGGGATTTTTTTCATTGTATTTTGAACTATTTGACGTGTTGCACTTTTTAAGGATGCATAAATTTAGAGTTCTATTGAGAGTGACATCGAGAGGAGTGCATGGCATTTGAGTTTTGTTGAGAGTGACATTGATAGGAGTGCATGGCATTTGCACAATATTATCATTTTGAAGAAGTCCTTAGTAAAACTTAACAGTTTCTCTGACACTAGCACCATAAGGTATCTATTGATCCTACTTCTAACATCAGAACTATAAGAGTTAATAAAAGAGAACATAGTTATCTCTCCAAGAATAACCCTAGGAAGTATTGGAGAAGAGAACTGTAGGTTCTTTTCTTACTTTGCTTCCTTAACCAAACCTTTTGCTGAAGAAATTGGGTATGTTATTCGTCAGTTACTATTCAAAAGGGAAAAAGATGCTGGTCAGTTTATATCAAGTAACAATCAAGTGAATCAGGATATTAATCACAAACAGTGGTTAGCTGTAACTGTTTGCTCTTTTTGGACTGACATCCAGGAACAACTGAAGAAAAATTGCCATAAAAAGACTAAGGAGTTCCAATTGAGAAAATCTACCAGCTCACAATGTTTTCTGTTGTTTACAATTTAACTGATATGACTGCTGCTATAGTCCAAAAATAGGATAAAATGTTTTAGGTGAATGTTCTTGAAAAATATTAAAAGAATACAATTTTAAGAGGACAGAAAATAGTGTCTTTTAATCTATTACATACAAACCAATCTTCTCTGAATCGGAATGAGCTCAAGTGGTAAAACCGTAAAAGTAAATGGGCTTTCATTGCAGAGCCCTATTTTCAAATTCCATTGAAATATTTTTAAGTGTGTAATTTGGGTAAAATTCTACATCCAATGTGCTGGGTTTGGCATATCCTACTGGACAAGGCCATGTGCAATTTGTGAATTTGACAGGACGTACCTATTGATTATGGCATACAAGTTGAATGTTCCATAGATGTTAGAAAGAGATGAATGAAGATAAAATACCGCATCCAATTCATTGGGCGTAACATCTCTCAACGGATGAGACTGGTCCAAGTTTTGAATTTGATTGAAGATATACCACTCGACTATTGCATCTAAGTTGAAGCTGTCAGGTTAAGAGTTGCTGGAGGCTTGGAGCTATTATATTTTTTCCTTGAGTACGAGACATCTTTAAAAATATTTCTGTATTAACACAATGGAAAATTAACATATTGGTCTGTATAAGAACTTGTATAAGTGTTGGAGATGAGCCCTATATCAAGAGCCTCAAACCTTTCTCATGTGTGAAAAATACAAGCACACAAGGAAGATAGGGTCTCAAAATTGTTGACATGCAATCCTAGAAACAAACAAATGTTGCAGTCCAATCAATCTGAGGTAGATATTGCATGGGGATTCATGAATGTCAAGACATTTTCAAAGATCTATCATAGATTTTTTACTAGGATGCCGGTTCGAGTTCAAATTCGGGTTCGGGTTCGAAGAACCGGTTCGACAAAATCTTGAAAAAGGGGTTTTTGGGTTCGGGTTCGTTTTTAAAAAAATATGTAATTTTATATATATATATATATATATATATATATATATATATATATATATATA
>MU228051.1:2168358-2195249 GCA_018584345.1 Thuja plicata | reverse complement strand
AACATTAAAATTAAATCAGAACATCAATTCAAGTATCATTGTTTGAAGTTCAACTAATGGATTAATAATTTATTGATATTCTTCTTCTTCTTCATCATCATCTTCTATATGGAGCCTAATAAGACTCGAAGGTTGATTTTTCCCCTTTTATTGGCGTAGTTTCCATCCCAAATTATTAAATGGGGGTTTGGGGGCAAAGCCCCCATGACGGGGTCTAGGGGCAGCGCCCCTTGCGGGGTCAAGGGGCAACGCCCCTTCTGCGCTCCTTGTTGCAGTACAGGGCGGGGTCGAGGGGCAGCGCCCCCGCGGGGGGTTTCAGGGGCAGCGCCCCCGAAAGCTCAACCGACTTTGCTTATTTTATAAAGGCATCGAGAGTTATTTTTCATCGGGCGAAATTCGTCACTAATACGCCATAAAAACCCGTTTTAAGTCAAACCGCGGGTCAAATTCGCACCAAATTTGCATTTTTTGGCAAAATTCGCCCGGTTTTGAACCAGCTTAACCCGGGTTCGAATTTGGCATTTGAAAATTCGGACCCTGCCCAGGAAATTTGAACCCACAGACGAACCGGACCCGAATTTCGAATTGGTTCGAATTTCCCAGGGTCCGGAGGGGCCAGGGGCTGAACCCGGTATCTTAGATTTTTTAATGTCAGTCTTAGTTAAATTAACTAGAGCAACTTATCTAGTTTTCCAAAGAATCTAGTTGATGACTTGAAAGCTGTAAATGTTTAGGAGCGCTAAGGATAGTGGAGGCTATTGATTATTTAGATAAAGAAAATTTGACATTTCGAGTTTAGGAACAAGAGCAAATAAAGTTTCGATAAATATCAATTATTATATATATTAATATATATATATATATGTATATGTAATAAATAATTTCTCATAATAATCGTATAGTCAGTTTTATTTATCTGATCGATGCTACATACATCAACACTCCCTCTTAGTTAGGGAGGATAAATCAATCCAATGTCAACACTTATGACACCTGATAGCATCAATCCTCATGATGTAATCAATATATATTACATGATTCTATCCTTCGGCGATTCTATCCACAAGCTCTCAGGTGGATTGCCTCCATCGACGATTCTATCCACAAGCTCTATCATCACAATAGAAGGTCAAGTTATTGTAAGATCGTCACCTTCCAATACAAGTAATAAACATTACATTATAATCATTGCATACTGTACTGCTGTGCATAGCATCGGATCATTACACGATCCTTAATATAGATGATATACGATCTTTACTTGATCTATAGAATGCAGCTGCCAATGTTCATTGCTCGATACATGGCCAGAGAAAATGAAAGGAATCTGTTTACAACTTTACACAGATTATTATACTTGTATAGTATTTCGATCATATACAAGGATTTAGAATGATTATTCTTATAGGCACAAGTAATGCGTATGTGTGTATGTATGTCAGTTCACATTGTGAACATACATACTCAAAATAATCAAAACAATCATCCTTATATTTGATCGAAGCTACTATGCATCAACACTCCCTCTTAGCTAGGGAAGATTAAAGAGTATGAACAAGAATACATCACAATAAACTCTGTGAGTATAGATATCAACTAACTCGTGATAAAAATATATAAATCATCTATCTCATGATATGATATATCACTTTAACTTATGATTAAGTTATCACATAACTTGTGAGGGGTCACATAACTCATGGCACTAAGTATATCACATAACTCGTGATAAGAAGTCTCACATATCTCGTGAAGACAAACATAACATAACATGTGATGATAAGTATCACATAACTCGTGACACGTAAAGGATGATATGCTCGAGAATATCACATTCTCCTTATACATCCTAGCTATGGTATGTGCACTGACATTACGTCACATAATTCCTACCATAACAGATCATGGCACATCCATGAATGATATCAAGTCAGCATGATATCAACATTACAAGATCGTCATCTTATAATGTTTGAATACAAGTGTTCATTTCCAAAAAATCGTTTACCTTTTAGAGATGAACACAGGGGGTAGAGCCCATAAAGTCATATATCAACACATATGACAAAAGAAGTTTACACATTAAACATCTTATATATATCAGTAAAGATTACAATGCAAATTACAATTCAATCATACCAAGACCTTTCCTGAAGTATTCAACTTTCGTTCGACAAGTGGCTTGGTGAGTATATCTTCTTTCTGATCGCCTGTATTGATATATTCTAACTGAATCACATTCCTATCCACCATTTCTCTCACATAATGATAAGGAATCTCTATAAGATACAAAATAATGGATCATAGATGCTGAAACTCCATCATATGAATCACAGTACTCTAGCTGCTAATCACTAAAGAAACCATATTGACATGGTCTACTCCTTCTGAATCACTATGATCAAAATCCTCAAAGATGAATTTGGCAGATCCTCTAGTAGCTCCTTTTGCTACGGAAACATACAAGGTCTTAATCATTAAAATGTCTTGCTCCAAGAGACTCTCATCATCTGGTACATGATCACTATTTTGATCACAACATTATTTGGAGTAGTTTCCCATACACAAATGTACTTGTCTGATTCCATAGTAACATGAGTGAATGTAATAAACTGTGGATTGATCCCTAGGCTTGGCGACACCAAACATTCATGATAATGTGGCTTCTATCTGAAGCTCCAAGTACATGCATCAACCTTTTGACCTTTTTGTCCAAGGTTGCCTTAGATGAAATGTTAGACTCCCTCTGAATCTGATGTCCATCTTTAATTCAGTTCATAACTGCAAGCATCAAGTTTTCTTTCCCTTGAATGCAATTTCTTATGCTTCTTGACCCGTCCTGAAGGCATTCCAAAGAGAGATTACAAATAGTTCATAAAACTAAACTATCCTGAAGGGAAATACCAAGGTTAAAAGCATAAAAGATGTATTACCTCAATGTTATAGCATGAATTAATGACTTAGAACATTTATGAACATTATTCAAAGGTCTGAAATACTTATCTCTATATATGTTTGATACTCTAGAGCAATTCACAACAACCTCATGATAGACTGCTGAGAACATCGCATCATTTAATGCCCCCTGTTATGATTCGATTTCCATATACTCTATTTCTATGAAATGGCTATACAACATGCTTCACATTAGCCACAACTTGGAATCGTATAATATATAGACTTTGGTAACCAAGTAGATTCTTTCCACTCATGGCAATCAAGAGACTGATGAAGCCAAGCCTACTGTGTTGGTAATGGACCCCGATTCTCATAATCTTAAAGGGTCCTTGTCTGACATTGAGTAAACTGTTCATAGTCAATTTTTTTTTTAAAGACATCTCTAGGTTATCACCATATACAATACATTTTTCCTATACTGTGATGAATATCATCATCATTTGTGAACAACTCACTACCAACTCAACACATTCCTTCAATGTCTATCGTAGTCTAGCCAAGTCAGTGCTTGTTCAACCACGGTCCACCTTCAAGTTAATGGGAAAGAGGAACATTATCGACGAACACCTGAGATCTCAAATTGATATCCCAAGTCTTCCCGACATCCTTTAGGAAACACAGAGACCACGAACATCAACAAGAGTCTCATTGCCAGCCTTATTGGCAAGAGAAAAACCATTGGCAAATGTCACATCGAAGTCATAGGTCATCCTGATGACCATTAATTCTATAGCAGTCCAAACGAACCCATCGTCAAGTATATCCATTAATTGTGTTTTCAAGTCGTGCCATTAGAGCAACTTTGGTGTCCTCGGGACTCACAATTTTAGCTGGATTCTAGACATTGATGGTGCCATTGCTCATACCACTGACAATTACTTTGAAAGCATATTCGAGTTCATGCCATAACACACGGGTTTCTTAGACTTCCCAACTTTCGCCCTTTCAGTCAACAACGCCAGCCTCTGGATTTGGCCCCATTCAATATTAGTTTATTGCTGAAAAATGTGAAGTTGGATATGACAAATTCCAGTACTCCACGCGAGTCATCAATTCTGGAGAATGCTCAAGCCATGCTGAATCAAAAACACCTCCAAATATTAATTCATCGATGCTTAGTCTTGTAGATTAGCACTCGACATGAATCTTGCATTGTATCTTAGTATTTGAGGTAACAATTTATCTGATGGGGCATCGATGAATTTAGCATTTTGTTTACAAGCTCATTTGATGATGATCTTCCTCAGATGAAGGGGTCTTATTTTCTTGATAATATTCAAACATAAATGCCACCAATTATGGAGATATAATGATCTTCACCAAATGTATGACTTCGGGTCCATAATTGATTAGATCCATATGCAGTTGAGACGGGTAGTGTCAAATTCATTTGAGCACAATTTTCTTCTAGCGATACCCAAGATTGTTCCTCCCATATATGGTATCCGTGATCAAGGATTAGTCCCTATCAAATTTCCCTTGAGTTCATTTGGTGTCCACGTAGGCTCCAGATTTCTACGATGTCTTCAATGTTTGATGAGTATTCTCCGGTATTGATTGCTAAGTGTTCGATGGATATCGTCGATGTTTGTCCTCTCTCCATTCATATCTCAAGACGACAGTCAGCGAGGGTGAGGAGGTTGATTAAGCGCATGCAAGCATACCCATTAACCCTCACAATCCACAACACGACATTCCTCACTGGTATCGCATCAAATAGCTTCAAAGCATCCTCCATTCTCTTTTCTTGCACATTTCCTGCTACCACTGCATTCTAGGATGCTACATTTCATCCCGATAATCATCAAGGATCAAATGCTCTGTAATTTTGTTCGTGTGCGAGACTTTCAGTTGTCGTGCCTAATAGCAGAATAAGGATATAACGATTCTTTATGCCGTCTACAACATGTATCGCATCAATTACACCCGATATAAGAAAGGTATTGACAATAAGAAATTATCAGTATCCGTTGTAGGTGATGTTGATGCCCCAACCAATTATGTTGTTCGAATCTCTTTAAAGTTCACGACAATATATGACTTCCTTGACATCTCTTAAAGTGCCTCACCCGCAGTTCATTATTGGCTCACTGTTACTCTCACAAACCCCGTGGTTATAATTGTTTACTCTTAAGTTGGCAATGTAATGCTATAGTCGATGCTTTAAAGAGATCTGCGTATTTCATTCCCCGTGTTTTCCTTTTTTAACATCCCTTTCTTACATTTGCAACCTGGCTCTAATACGGTGTTGATTTTCCAGAGATCAATTACAAATGTAATCACACTGCTATCTTTTATGTGTTTTCCAAATGCATCGATCTCTTGTATATATACATGGCAAAGACAAGAAGAGACATGTCCCTTGAAGGGACATGTCTATTCATTAATCTAATTTATTAATTTAACTATATAGTTATTATAAGAATAAATATAGATTACTTTATATATATATGCATATTAATCTATGTTGCATGGGTACTCGTACCCATACCCCTGGTACGCGTACCAGGTTTGGGTACACGTACCCAAGTACCGAGTACTCAGTGGAGAGCATCATAGCTAAGGACCTTGATTAGGATTTCTGATTTTTATTTCAGTTTTTTGTTTGTGTATCAGCGTGCTGTTTATCAAGCTTAATTTGGTATGTAATTAGTTTGAAACTTTGATACAATACTCTTAACAGTAAACTCTATCATTGTTCAAGCCAGAAGTTTAACATTTACAATATGTCATTGTTATATGATTTATGATCTTCTTGTTCATGTTTAAAGTTTGCCTTCTCTGTTATGCATCTAAACATTTAGCATATATTATTATTACAAAGTTACAAACACATTGCAAATCTGAAACTGAAAACAATACATTACATCAGCAAACTTTTTCACTATTCTTGTTTTGAAAACTCATTGTCATGACTCATATTTTCAGATTTTCTATAAAATATTAAATTATATCAAGAAAAAGTTTTGACGTATCCAAGTACCCCTGTCCCCTATTTTAAAAAATAGCCGTACTCGTACTTGTACCCGTACCTAAAGTACCCAAGTACCCCCATCCCCGTGAAACCTTGATATTAATATATAAAATAATATCAATTATTACATATATTAATATATATATGTATATGTAATAAATCATTTCTCACAGTAATCCTATAGTCAGTTTTATTTATCTGACCGATGCTACATACATCAACAAAGTTCATAAAGAAGGGATGTAACAAATCTTATGTCTTGTGAATTTGTGAGGCACCATCAATTTAGTAAAAATCCTTGGGCATTTTGGAAGATGGTTTTTGTGGTTTGTGTTGCATTGTCTCTGCTTGGGGAAGAGATTTTTTCTAGGTTTGGAGGCTAGTTGGGCAGTAATTTCAAGTCAATTCAAAGCTATGTAATGTGCATTTTCTTATTAAGTTATTTTTTTTTGATAGGTTTTTCTTATTAAGTTATTACTGTAAATGATGAATATGAGGAAATTCATTGGTGCTCTTCTTCCTAGATGGGGCTATGTAGGGACAAGGTTTTAGGGATGGCTAGAATTTTCCCAAATTTTTGGGACAGCAGGGGGACAGCTTTTAATATGACTCAAACAAATTAAAAAGCAGCTGAAATTTCCAAAGTAAATACAATATGCCATACTTGCAGTGACATTCTTGCCCCTTAAGGTTTTTACTTTTAGGAGCTTTTTGCATTTTTCACCTTTAAAAAGTTACATTAAAAAATAACAATTTTATGCACAAAATGGAGCAAGCTGCTCAGCCCTGAAAAAAGGGTAGTTCCTACTAAGTCACCAAGTTCCTTGGATGTCTGAGACTTTAGGAACATCATCTGGACCCTTCAGGATGTGTTCCCTTGGAACACTGAATAGTGCATTTGAATTCCGTACATATATTTAGATTTCTCTAAACATATGCAATCATTCTCTCATAGAGACAAAATTGTGTTTCATTTTCTCCAAAAGATTTTGGGATGCTCTAAGGAAAATTTCTGTCTTTTAACCCTGGAAGAAAGCTTTTTAATTCTTTCTTTGTCATTTTGAGTGAGTTCTTTTGGCAAAATAGGCTGCAAAAGACATATTTGAAAGTCTGTTAATAAAAAGTTGTTTTTTTTTCCTAAGGCATTGTTTTCTTTTCAGACATCTCTCATCTTGCATTTAATAGTGTATGCTTTCACAATGAATTGGATGATGGATTCTGTTAGTATAATGAATTTGATCCTTTTTTGTTGAAATTACTGGCAGACTGAGAAATTTGAACAAGAATGAACTGTCTGGGAAACAATTATGATGCTCTTTAAGAGTGTTAATTAAATAGCACAGCACTGATGATACATCATGAGTAGAATGCAAAGTAGAGAGTAGTCAGTGTAGAAAAAAAATATACAAAATGGTTGCCTCAATTAACTTTGGATTTGTTTTACCTTTCTGATTATGTCTCAGTCTTATAGCACACGTGGAAGCCAATGATTACAGAAAAAAGATAAAAATAGTAAGAACTTGATACTAGAAGAAATGCAAGAATTGATCTCCTTTTTTATAATGAATTGCTCAATCATCAACATATAGCTAACTGGTGAATATTGACAGATGTTTCAAGGTGTATATAGTGATCTAATAGAATAACTGATTTCTTTATTGTTGAACTAAAAATCATTTTCCATTGTTTCTAAATTTTTTTTTTAATCATTTTAGTCTTGATTAGATATCATTTTCAATGTATGTGCAGTGATATTGGTGCTATTATGTGCGTGGATGAATAAGGGTGCAAGAAAGATGTTTTATCATGAGGAGTTGTTTAGTGGTGTATGGTTGGGCGCATTCAAGTCATTATGCTTCTCTTGTGGATATTTTGCTTATGACCAATGGGACATGCTGGAGAATCATTTGTATAATCCTTGGGTGCCTTCTATATTAGCTCATCACATCCTCCTTTTGATCTGTTTTACCCTTGCACTATACCGGCATGTCACAATAAATTACTTGATCCTTACTCTTGTTTGTGAGGTGAGATGACCTTTTTAATCTATGCTTTTGTTCATTTACTTAGTATCGATGTTGAAATGCTACCATGTCTGGAGTCAGAGAATTGCAAATTAAAACTAGGTATATGCTACTTTGTATTTTTGTCCAGCATATAAGGCTTTTGATTTGTTGGCTTGAAAAACATTTAAGGTTCAGTCTTTAAAATACATGAAACATTGCATTTCTGCATTTTTTAATAGAATGACAAGTAGTGCTATTATGATGAGGGTTTGATGATTACATGACTGATTTCAGTAGTCTCCTCTTCGTTTGTTGACAATGTAGTAGTTTCCTCATCTATATTCTGAGCTGGTCGAAATCTCATTGTTTGTCATACTTAAGTTTTTGAATGATATAAAATATCGAGGATTCAGCTAAACTTCACATGATGATCAGCTTTGGACTTTGCTATACTATTTATTGGAGTTCAATTTGATCCACATAGCTAAATTATGATAGAGTTGAAAAATTATAGTGGTATTAACTTAGATGACATGTTTACAGATGTAATCTTTGTTATGGGTCATGTTAGGCAGGGATACATGTTTCTCATTTTATTGAATAAGAATTTTATGTTCACAACTTATGTGTTGCTAAAATCAGAAATGCTTTTGGATATAACTGGTTGAGAGATTTGTAATTCCCCCACCCAGAAATGAATCACGTGTCGAACAAATCATGGACAGGTTGCTAATAAAACATAAACACCAAGGGTAACTAAAGCAAGTAGGTCACTGTCCTCATAACATGGAATTTAATAATCACCACCAGCTACCTATGGCAGTAGGACGAGTGATCAAGGAGAAACAAGCAATATCCTTAAAACTGAAAATTAATTAAGTTAATGAAAGGGTTGAAAGGCATGAAATGAAGAGTTATGTCAATTAAACAGGATAGGTATTTAAAGGAAGGTAAAATCAAGAGGAAGGAGGATCATATTGGTGAAGACATATTGTTTATTTCCCTTGTGAAATATGAACTAAGGATTCAGCAACCCAAGGATGAGACCCCTGAAGATCAGAAATTAAGGGACAAAAACCCTTAAGTTGGAAACCCATTAATTTTGGCTGAAATTGGAAATATTCAAAAGACATTTGTACAAAGAGAGATAGCTGCAAATTGGAAGGATTACAACAGGGACTAAAGAATAAGTTTTATATTTTCAGAGTTATATTATAAGATTTAGATCCAAAGTATATGATAATAAAAATTGTAAGTTTTAAGGTTAAATTAATATTTATAACTAATTATGTAAGAACTATTGTGCATTAGGGTATTTATTGAAAGCAAAAATAAGGAATTTTAGAATGGAATATTACAAGCTTTCATACTCCATGTTCATCATCAAGATTTAGAAAACAAATAGTAGATTGCAGACCAATTTAACTCATTAGATAGAGGGGGAAGGGGAGGGATGGAAAACAAGGAATAGAGAGGAAGAATAATCAGAAAGTTGAATGACAAAAAATCTAAAGTTCAATATTTATACAAGTTAAAGATATAAAACATTATTTGTATTATGAAAAATGAATTTCCCTCAAATTATAATGAAACTCTTTTGTAGATACGAATAAACAACTATCTTAAAAATCTTCAAGGCATCTTTATAAAACATATAATACCACTCACAATAATAAATATTGAACGGCAATAAGATTAAGGTTACAAAAGTCTATTATGAAGCAGAATCGAATTTTAATTGTCTACTTGCCAATCATTAGGAAACCTGAAGAATACAAATCAAAATCTATATAAAAACAAAATTAAAAATAGTAAAAATGTTTATTGTCCCCATTCTTGAACCAATCCCATTAAAGCATTAAGATACTTTTGTGGATGAGAAGTGGCAATCCTTGGACACCAATATCAGATAGGAGTTAGTAGGATTAGCTAGAAGTAACTATATGTAGATGTTAGTAGGGGTATAAGAAATGATGAAACCGTGAAGTCTTATAAATAAGACAGTTTCCTAGTTATAATTGGAGGAATAAGGGTTTGATCCCAAGCAATAATCATCATCATACTAAGCATGAAGAGTATATCCATTGATAAGACAATCAATTCTCTGAAGACCACTCAAGACAATGAATGCCATATGAAGAGATGACTACTTCGAGACATCATTGTGAACTCTATAGCTGACCATTGTGTAAGTCAATCAGGCAACATTTGTATAGACACTCACAGCAATATACATCAGTAAAGAGGAAGCACATAGAACAATCAGCATTGGCATCACCATCATAAGGATTGACCAAACCAAGGGAGGGTGATATAAAAAGATATAACAATCAACTTGAAGATATCCATCATCATGTGAAATGTAGTAAAGTAAGGAGATCAATGAATGGTGAGCAAGAAGGGAGTAATTGCTTCTATATTGATATGAAGGGAAACTAATCAAAAGATAAACACAGTCAACTGAGGCTAGATGACATCTGAGTTCTGATGAAGCATTGATCAGAAGGAAACACTGATAACGTCGTATCATTGCAGGTAGTCGACATCAAGGTTAATGACTTCAGTCTCTCAATGTTTGAATCAAACGATTGGGTATAGCCAATTAAGAGAAATTGGCAGCAAAGTAATGGGAGATCAGCATTATAACAGTCACAACGACAATATAGAGTTGTGATGATCATGTTGAATGAGGAAGCCTATAGTTGATCACAACAATACCCTCATTGGATCGACTAAATAGAGATGATAATCATCCTGAGAAACTAAACCTATCACCAGCATGGAGAACATTGTTCGTGGCATGTATAATAAACGAAACATCGATCAGTGATAAGGAACAGAGATAATATTAAAATCGATTATGAGCAATATCGATAATGAATAGGGATTTCCTTCACCGAGGGCTATGGTATTTGCAAACTGAATATCATTACAAACAGATCGACAAAGGAACGAGAATGATTGACTAATCATTAGCATGAAGATTAAAAAATGGTCAACCATAATATCAATCTAACTAATCATTGGTTAATGACAGCACAATTGATATTATTACTATTCTAAATCAGATATTGATAATAATTGATAATCATAAAGGCTGATCGATCACATGATCAAATGGACATCTTACTACAGAGTCATTCACATATGAAAAGCTGCAATTAAAGGCATAAGTCTAATATTGTTATGAGATAGAGTTATTTAGAGGTGATTATGAAGAGGCACAATGATAATCATAATTTGAAGGAGCCGATTAGGAGCTGTTATGAAGAGTGGCGGTTACCAAAGGACATAAGATGTGTCCTATCCATTGCAACTGTCCTATCCATTGCAACTCCTCATTCAAGAACACAGATATAAGAATGCATTCTCATCGATCACTCAAATCATCACTGGAATATTACCTCTTTTTTTTAATCCAGTTTGGATCTGCTCTATAAGAGCAAAATGCCTTGTGGCATTATCAGCTGCAAGTATCTAATTGCAGATCAGAGACAAGAACAAGGGAGTGCCGATTAAAGTTGTAAATCAGAAATAGCATCCATTATTGAGTTGCAAGCATATAAATATAAATCTGAAACAGCAACATATCGTTGTTGGTGGTATCTATACATATTGCATAATCATATAGGCATATCAAAGATAGCAATTTATTGCTGGAAGCAATATATATCGATCACATAAGCATATCATATTACAAACATAGCATCATTCCTTATCACTATTAAGTGATAAAGTAATATCATTCATAGCATATCTCATAAATATATATCAGACATTGCTATCAATTCAACGTCAATCTTGCATATATTTACATACATATATCAGAAATAGCAATTGATTATTTGTGCAACATCCATTACTTGGTTTAATTGCAATTATTTGAATAGAGTAAGAAGGATAAGTTAAGTAATTGTCCCACTTTCCAAGTTAGCCAAAAAGGGGACATTACAATTGGTATCAGAGCTCATAATCATGCCATCCTATGAGTTGATCAGTGAGAAAGAAGTGTTTACTGCTATACCTGGTAAATTACATGCATGACATGATAATACAGATGGTAGTGCGTACGAGATATAGGAGTAAAATATATCTTTATTAGCTCATGAATTCGGTACAAAGAAGAAGACCCGAGATGGTCAACCAAGGATTATAATCATCCCACAATACACTGCCCATTCCTTGGTGGTACACAACATATTTAAAGGACCCAACGATTGCCAAGAGGGACACAACTGTCAACCAACCAACACAACCACTACCCGATAGTGATAACAAAATTAATACGAACAATTAATACATTGGAGGAAAACCAATATTATCAAACACAACAATAGGCATTTTATGGCGACTACATTATCCCTGCCGAAAAGAAAAAGTCCTCTTCCAGACAAGTATACATCAAGTAATATCTAGGAAGACTAATGACAAGAGTGTAGATAATGACTTGTACTGCGCAAACTCAAAGTTGTAGTGTACTTCAAAAATAAAATGTGGGTCTGGGGGCAATGCCCCCAGTGGGGTTGAGTGGCAATGCCCCTCGCAAGGGTTTGTGGGCAGCGCCCCTTGCGGGGTCCGGGGGCAGTGCCCCAGGCGCGCTCCCTATTGCGGTACAAGGCAGGGTTGAGGGGCAATGCGCCCGCCGCCAAGACCAAATTAGCACCTTCAGAACCACATAAAACTCCATGGCGCACATCATTTTCTTGAATTTTTAAGATGCCAAAAACAATACTGATAAAGCCCAAAAATGTAGTGCACTGTGCTCAATCTCTTATTTTCCATACAAAGTACTGAAACTCAAGGAATTGTTGTCGTTGTATGGAAGGATGACACTGAGATGGCCCAAAAATTGCAATGACATGTTGTTTGGTAGGGTCTATCTCGTACGGCCCAAGTGGTACCTTGATGTATGGCTTGCAACTTTTTCTCACTTGTATTTTACTTTCTCCGTACGATGTTTCAAAATGGCTTTTTCCAAGCTTGTAGGACACTCTTTCTTCTTCCATGTACGACTGACTTTTTGCCCCGTACAACTTGTATGATACCCTTTCCTCTTCCCCGTACGACTGCCATTTTGCACTGTACGACTCCCTTACAACTGGCTTTTTGCACCTTCCGACTCTTGTCTACACCAATGTACGGTCTGGTTCCTGTATGACATGCTCCCCTTGTCTCCAACCTACGTACATACTTGTTTTGTACGGTTTCAAATCTCCCATACGACCTTGGCCTGTACAGTGTTCTCTCCATGTACACCCTCGATGCTTCTTTCCCGTACAAGATTTTCATTTCTTCAAACAACTCACTCTTTCCTCGATACGACTCTTTCTCTCTCTTGATTTTTTTGTGTGGCTACTTCTGTTTTTGTCTAAGTCGCCGATCCCGATTCTGATTTAGATTTGGGTTCGGATTCGGATTCCTGGATTCAGCAATTTTTTTTTGGGGCAGGTTCTGGTACCACGGCTATATATTTAGATATTTTCAAATATATATATATGTATATGTATAGGTATATATGTATATATGTATATTCATAGATTCATTAAGAAGTATCAAATCAATATGAACTAAGACACAACAGGTCATATGCAACTATGTGAACAAGTATACACATAATTGTTCACAACATAAACAATTTTGCATGAATAGTGACACACCCCGACCCAACTATTCATCACAAATATAATTTGTTACCAATTCGATCCCTTGCAGCCCTGGATTCAGATACAATTCATTTGGGATTCAGGTTTGGCTTTGATTCATTGACAGTTCAAATTAGGTTCTGCATGCTAGATTTTTATAGGCTGAAATAGGTATATAGGCTAAAAATATAATATATAAACTTATTTGAAATTCTTGTTTTTAAGTTAAATAACGTATATATTTGTGATTTTTATATTGATCTTGTATGGATGCACCCAAAACATACCCAAAGCCCAAAATAACTTGGCAGACTGATGTAGCCAAATCCAAACCAGTAACTCAACAAATATATCAGCAGTGGGATTGGGCCCAACTAAGCTTATCCTTAGGACTAGGTCTCACCTCAACTGCTCCTCTACTTGGATTGGGCCTCACTAGACAGTCACAAAGTAACAATAATGGGACTGAGTCCTCACTATGTTTTCTTAGTCAAAGACGACCTCATCGATCATCTTGTGTGTAACTAGACTACGGTCTTTGTTGTCACCATCACTAGTGATCACCATCATCGACTTTAGTGTTTTTGGCTCTGGATTGCTACTAGAGCAATAAACCAATCAATTAGATAGTAGTGAGCTCTAGAGCAGTAATTTCTTCCAGCCTCGTGTTATCTTTACATTACTTTCGTGGATTGATCAAAATGGTTCTCACAAGTTTTTTTGTAGGTACTATTCTTCTCCATGGGAATTCACTTATATTTGACCACTAAATCTGCCTTCCCCAACAATTCCTAAGTCTTTACTTCTTAGTCATCTGTATCATTAACCTTCGAATAAAAATGCTACAGATGTAGAACAAACCAAAAATGGTGAAAAATCCTTGAGAGATGAATGAATGATCATCAAATGACCAAATGCATGCTTTATTGATTGAAAATAGGGCTTAGATGCTTTTTAGATTTAAAAATAAATGAAAAATGGCATGTGGGGCCTGTTTTTGGGTACCCACAGCCTTGGATGCCCATGGATTCCTCTGAGTGCCCGACCGGAATCTTGAAGGAATCAAAATCAGAATCGCAATGGAATCAGGATTCGGGGCTAAATGTAAGGATCCGGTAACTTAGGTTTTTGTCATACAGCTTATAGATTCCTCCCTCTTTGTACGACCAGTACAACTTCATGTGTTTTTCTATATACGAACTATGTCTTTCTTGACCGTACGGTGTTTGTTCTCTTGAATGTACAAAATTTTTGCAGTAAAGTTTATGTTTTGGTGTATGGAACGTGCGATCCTTCCTTGGTCGTATGGAAAGGTTTGTATAGTTCATTTTTTCCCTCCAACTCACGTACGACATAACCTACGTATGGCACTCTTCTCTCCCAAGCTCGTCCGTGCGACACTCTCATCAAGAAACCTCATCCATACGACACTTTTGATGTCTTTGCTTCCTCATACAGTTGTGCCTCCCCGTCTGGCTGTTGTGCTCTCTTGTAAGTCTAACAAGGAACTTGGGCGTGGTGGCTGCAACTGTTATACGACTTCCCCTCATGTGGCGTTTCCCTACCTTTTCCGGTGTATAGTCTCTTGCAAGTGTTGTGTTGTACCTAGCCCATACAGATGCAATTCTTTCCTCTTGTTAGCTCCTCTTTCCACCTTTACTCTTTTTTCCTTTTTCCTTTCATTTTTTATCTCCGTAGTGTCAGATGTATCACACATTTCCATCCTCTGGTCTTCACCAAGTGTTGTAGCTTCCCAAAAATTACACGCTGACAGGTGCACCTTATAGTCATCTATTTGTCAGTAGAATACTCCATTCAAAGAACTTGTCTCATCCTCTGAGCAGCTTCCGAGTTCTAACACCCCTTCATTGTTGGGTTCCATTGTCCTTCATCCCAAACTCTCTGCCTTCAGACTCTGAGTCTGAGGCCAACTGCTAGATCACCGCTTGGTTCTGTAGGTCCATGACGTACTTCCTCCCGTCACTCATGATGGAGAGTGCGTTCTTTTTCCAATTGTGATTTCTTTTGTTGTGACCAACCAGCCCCTTCCGAGGAGGGGGTCGTACGCCTTCTTTTCCAGTGGAATGACAACAAAGTCTAGAAATAAGTGCTGAGTGCCAATGGTGACCTTCTGTCCATGAGTGTCCCAAGTTGTTTGATGTCATGTTGGTTGACACCTACCAAATGGAAGGTTGGTGGCTAGAGTGTTGGCTTGCCAAGGGCCTTCCATGTCTCCTTCAACAGTACATTCACGCGGTAGCCTCTGTCGACAATAGTATTTGTTATCTTTCGGCCCATTATTTCCATCTCCACCACGACAAGTTTCCTCCCAATGCCTGTTGCTAGCAACATTGGGTCAGTGGTGGGACTGTTTCTTTGTTCCTCCGTTGGCTTTCCATTTTCTTGGTCGAGTGCATTGTTACCGACTACGTTGGTAATGGCCATCTTCAGCTGTGGCATGGTTTGCGAAAGATCAAATACTTGTATGACTACGATGGCTTGCAACATTTGTCTCATGATAGCCTTCTCAAACTCTGACCACAGTGGAGTACTGGCAACATCATTCAAGGCTCTTCTCTCTTCCGCCATCGCTCGTTCAACATCAACCTTCACTTCCCTAATTCTTTCCTTCTCCGTACGGGGGTCGGGATATACTGCCTTCTTGGTTTGGAGCTTAACATTTCCAGTTGTCACACAAAAAATAAATGCTTGCACCACTCTTTCGGACAATGGTAAAATTATAGATGGTTTAATTTCTTTCTTTGTCTCCAATCTGAATTCAGATGGTAGCGACCACAAGCTGAATGGACTGCCAAGAGAATCAACAAATGTCCCATCAACAACTTTAACAAATCATGCAGGTTACCCAATGCTCTCACATCATTCACCTTGACCTTATCACCCTCCTTTGAAATTCACAATGAACATTCTGTCAACATGGATGTAGGAAATGAATTGGTGGTTGCATATATATTTGAATCCATGCTTGCTGCATGATGGCATAATGAATTGCATATATTTGCCAATGCCCATGCTATTGTGATTCTCTTCTAATGAATGGAATGCAAAACTTCAATAGCCAAAATTGCACTCTCTAGAATTTCCCTTCTTGGCACGAATCCCCCCTGCTCTTCTGAAATCACTATTGGAATTAATTTTGCCAATCTTAGAGAGAAAGCCTTGGATATAATTTTGTAAATGGTGTTACATAAGGCAATAGGACGGATATCAGCAAAGGAGGCAGAAGATCCTTTCTTGGGAATAATAGCAATATGGGTGGAGCTGAAGTCTTTCAAGATACTTTTATTTCTTCTGGCTTCTTCCAAAGCCAAATGCACATCTCTGCCTACAAAATCCCAACGTTTTTGTAAGAATTGAGCAGTATACCCATCTGGACCTAGGGCCTTGTTGGGGGACATGGAAAAGACAACGTGTTTTACTTCTAAAGAAGATTCTATCATAAGGTATTTATTCTGATCATCAAAAATAGCAGTTGGGATGTTATCTAATAAATTTAAAGAAGCATCAAGTTTGCATTGCAGAGGTGTAATGTCCCCTTTTTTGGGCACATTATTTCTTGTCACGTCGTTAGCCATTTTATCATGGTCCGATGGGCCTAACCAGGGCTTTACTTGGGTCAGTATGATATTTAGCCTAGGGAATTCCAGTTTCAGGCCAATCAGATTAGTTTCTGCTGGGTTTCCAGGATACTATTTATAGTAAGTCAACAGAGCTCAGTTTTCTTGGCATTTTAGTGTTGGACTTGGAGCATATCGCCGAGAGCTTTCCGACAAGCTATCACACGTCATCTTTCGAGTTCATTTGGTCATCCATTTTAATGCTAGAAGATTTCATATTCTATTATTATGCCACTTTATTATTAATGGATATATTAGTTTAAAGTGGGAATATGAAAAAACAGAGAAAGGGAAACTGAAGAGTCACAGCTGTTTCTTTAAAAGAGGGAAAGGAGACTCTTTTGAGACATGCTTAGTTTATGAATTCATTTTCTCTTGGAGAATCCAGGAAGCTTCCAGCTTTCAATTCTGAAACCTGAGGACGGAAACCTATAGGCTTTCTCGGTGGATTGGACAGAAACCCAGTTCATCTTTGAGGTGGATTCGCAACGGAGTTCACCATTGCACTTCTAGGTTCATGTCATCCGATCTCTCTGTTGCATACTGTATTTCAGATTGGATTATCTTGTAATTCCATTGTTGTTGTATTGCTGTTGTATAATGCAATAACATTTGCTGAGGGTTTTATTGGAGCATATTACTAGTTTATTTCTGTTGAATCAATAGTTTATTGCATGAAATTATATGTTTAAATCTTCTGAGATATATTTGAGGAATTTGGGGAAAATATACGTTTGAGACATTTCAGTGGTATTAGAGCGGGTTTTCTTGCCAGCCTGTGGAGTTTTATCAGAGACATATTTACATAAGGGTTTTAGGAGTAAGAGAACTGTATTGTATATTCTGAATATTAAATCCAGCAAGCAAGGAAATGGGTACTTCCAGAATTCATGAATATCATTTCAAATAGTGGCTTACATATTGAAAGACCTCAGAGTTTTATATTCAAAGAGCTAGCAGATAGACAACCATCACATTCAACAAAATAATAAATATTTCGTCCAAGCAGCTACCAGGCAGGGAGTTCAACTTTTGTGTTGGTTTAATACGTGTTGTGGTACCGTGTGGAAGGAGGATTGATATGCTAAAGGGATTGCATCATCCTATATATCTACGTCGAAAGGCATCGAAGGTGTAAGGGCAGTAGGAGCCAAGACGGGTGTAACTCAACTCTCGAGTCCTAGTAATCCCAGACGTCACAACAAGTCTGGGAACTTGGACATCTTTGTGGGTGATTAGTCAGAGGTCACCGTATATATCCGCATGACAGCGGGACTATGGAGTAGCTACTTTAACATTGCCACCAACACCACTGCGTTATCTGCTGAGCTTATATCAGAGACGTGTTCGTGGGAAACAAATAACGGGGTTGTGCGTTAACAAAAGGGTAGACTTTGAGTGTATTCTGTGCTGAGTCGATGGATAGTGTAACAACCATCAAGACCCGTGGTGACTGAAACTGGTAGTGTCGTGGGGTGTTACGGCGGGAGCATGCTGCCATTTGGAGAGTTATACTGAGCATGTTGGTGGTGTAGTCAGCTGTAGCAGAACGACCAACAAAGGGGCCCGCGATAAGTGCAGTAGCTACGAAGAGTTTTAACGGGAGATTTACGGGAAGAGTTTATTAACAGCTAAAGATCCTCTTCCTTACCGTTCGCTTATCATAGTGGTTGGGAGGCAACAACTTGGGACTTAGGCGATTAACGGGTTGTGTTGATTCCGTGAAATAGACAGACATTGCAGAACATTAAAGAGGTGAGCACAAGGTGTCCTTGATAATGATAATACTGGTTTTGGTGACTGCCGTCAACCGGATTCAATAGCAGCAGTGCCCAACAACCGTTCACATTACCTTCCATTTGCTAAAGACTTTTGTTTGGTAAATCCACTTCCAGGTGTACAGCTGATTGTGGATGGATCACTGGACATAGCTATGTAACATATGGTCCTCTTCTAATTGGAGCAACAATTGTGGTTTTCGAAGGAGTAACAAATTACCTTGATGCAGGACGATGTTGGGAAATTGTTGACAAAATACAAGTTACAATTTTCTACACTGCGCCAACATTAGTGCGTTCCCTTATGCGGTTTGGAGATGAGAATGTACGACGTCATTCACGTAAATCATTGCGAGTTTTGGAGAGCCCATAAATCCAACAGCTGGAGAAGTGTGACGTTGCCTTAATAGGACTGTGGGAACTCGAATATACCTTGCTGGTGATTGACTAATTAGCTGACGACACTAGCAAATTCATCAACACCACTCCTGTTGATTTAGTCCATTCTAGACTTGACTTACCAGGTGCACGTTTCTCTTTGGATTCTTTCTAGTTTAGTATTGAGGGAATATTGTTGGTAATGCAAATATAGTTTCATAAATGCTGGTTATGATCATGCGATGAGTAATATTCAGAATTAGTGGCCTAGTGTCTTTAATATTAATGCATTTCCTCCCATATTCTGAGAAGTTGAACAAACATATTCTGAGAGAATTGAGAAAGAGAAGGTACTTCTTTGTATCTTGCAAGAGTAAGAAGGTTTCGTTTTTCCAGAATTCAGAATTTTTGCAGTCCTTTTTATTAACAGCCAGTTAGAATCATTACATACGGGGAAGTTGTGGATGGTTCCAGACTGTTTATTGAAAGCCTGAATACATGATTCAAGCAATTATACATATCTCCAGTAACAAAGATTATTACAGCGGTTAATACCTTTGGTATAGTCCATACAGAATTTGGCAATGTGTGTGAATACAGGAAACATGAATTTTGGAGGGAGATCACTGAAACTTTCTACTGTTTGTGAAGGAAAGATCTGCATATCTGTGGCTGTTTTCATTCTATTTGTGGGAAATAAAAATAATCAGAATTCCAATACTTTTCTTGCCAACAGGTTGACAAAATGACAACAATTCCACCAGGTTTTGAGCAGACCTTGAAGGTGTTCTTATATTTTTGTACTTTCCAGATTAGTGTGGACACCATAAAACAGTTTTGGAACTAGATTTGGGGTAGCATCTTACAATTGGTGAAAGTGTGCATCGAAATTTGTGAAATTCAGAAAGCAAAAATTTAGACAATGGAAAATCTAGGAAGCCCTGTGTTCTCAAAAGAATTCAATGACACATTTCATGGTGAACAACTAAGGGACTTACAAAAATAAATTGAAATGGGAAATGAATTATATTGCCTTGGATGGCAATTGGAGAATAAGAAAGTTATGGGAGATGTGCTTGCCAAATTAGAAGAGATAGATTCATATCTATCTAGGATAGACCAATCTGATTGCAGGCTCTTCAATTGGGTTTTGCAGCCCTCAATGGTTGCTTTGGTCCAACGCAGATTTATGGAACATCCACATAAAGACGTTAGGCTTGCAGTCGCCTCATGTCTTAGTGAGATCACATGGATTACAGCTCCTATTACACCTTATACCGATAACATTTAGGAGCAGGTATTACAGCTGATTGTGGACAGTTTAGGTGGACTAAATAATGACAAAGGTCCTACCTTTGGTAAGTAGGCAAAAATCTTGGAATTAATGACAAGAACTAGAATTTTCATTCCCATGTTGAATCTCGGTTGTGACAAGATGATTCAACAGTTATTTGAGTGCCTCCTAAGTAATTTTAGGAGGCATCATCCAGACAAGGCGAAGGCTTGCGTAAAAACTATCATGTCCTTGATCTTAGATGAGGACAATGACATATGTAAGCAGTTGCAATCAGATTTGTTGGCAATCTGGAGAGGAGAACAAAGGACCTCACCTGTGGCATATGAGCTCTCAGCTGAATTGATTGAGCATAAGGTTGAAAGGTTCAAGGATTTTATGACTGAAAATGAGCAAATATCAGTAGGCACACAGGTTGCAGGATCTCTGGAAATGAGCAAGAACCTAATGAGAAGAGGGCAGATTTGTTCTACATGCCAAGGGGCCTAGTCACTTGAACATGTTTGTGGTTTTATTCAGAGGGAAGATAAATTGCAGCCAAGGGGTGATGAAAGGGTAACTTTGAATTTATCTCTTACAGGGCATGATGAAGGCACAAAGGAAAATAGTTTCCAATCAGCCAAGAGGGTTAATGTCGAGAAAGAATTTATCATCACAGGTGAAGAGTATTCAAAACTCTACTTCGATGACAATGATAACAACTGTGAAGGATATGAGGAATCATGTGATTTCTATATCAGCACATCACTTATGCATAATGATGATTTGGATGACCAATCCGAGATTGCATTTCAAAATGACAATGATGAGAAGCGTGCTTAGAAGAATCAGCTGAAAGTTAATGATGATACCGTTGTTGCAGCTCTTGTACATCATTATAGCACTCACCGGATTATTGAAAATCTTTACAAGAAGGCTCAGATGGAAAAAAGGACAAAGTGGCATAGGGAGTGAGTCTTATGTTGCTGATTTACAGGGGGTCAAAATAGCTTTTGAGGTTTGAAAATAATAATATCTATGTTTACTTTCAAATCGCGACTACTTGTTACAGGTTGCTGAAAAATATACTGAACGATTGAGGGAAAAAGAGGATGAGGTTAATAATCTCAACAGGGAGCTTAATGTTGCTCAGGAAACATTGGAGCACACACATATTGCTCTTCAGGAAGCAAGAAATCAGATTGTTGCCACTAATCAATACAGGGAACAGGACGACAAAGGAAGATCTGAGTTCTTTTAGGAAGTGATTCAGGAACTTGATAGCATACAACAAACTTATGACTTGGATAGCTGCCCTAGAAGATCAAATAACGAATCTTTGGATCATCCAAGACTTCTTTATGAGTTGGATAACTTTCAGTCGGTTGACAATTTCTTGTTTGAGATGGATGCTGATCTGACATTTGATAATTTCCTTTTTGAGATAGATGAGGAAGATATTTCCTATCCCCCTGACGAGGATGAGATTGATTGCAGGATTTGGGACCAAGGTCCAGTTACTAGAGATGAGTCTTGATCACAAGGCTGGAGTGACGGGGTGAGTTCAACTGTTGAGCAGTTTGGTTCCTACATCAGCAGTTCAGGATGGGCAGTTGTGTCTTATTGTATGATGGGTGATATGCTTTTCCTTGCGTTACCTCTTACTGATGGAGGGTTGTCTAGTATCGATTGCATCTTGAGACTTTTCGATTCACTCATATTTGGTGATCGTGTTAGCCTAATCGTTTGGGATCTTGGTATTAGTATGATTTGTGCATTGCTGTTTTGGGGGAGTAATGAGTGGCTTCACCTTATTGGTCATGTTTTTGTCAGGATAACACAATAGCCGAGTGGGGCAACCTCCTTGAGGTTGGTATGGGATCCAGACATTTTGGTCACAACATGCAGGTATCGATTGCTTGAGGGCAAGCAATCTCTGAGAAGGGAGGATTGTAATGTCCCCTTTTTCGGGCACATTAGTTCTTGTCACGTCGTTAGTCGTTTTATCATGGTCCGATGGGCTAACCAGAGCTTTACTTGGGTTAGTATGAGATTTGGCCTAGGGAATTCCAGTTTCAAGCCAATTAGAGTAGTTTCCGCAAGGTTTCCAGGATACTTACTATTTATAGTAAGTCGACAAAGCTCAGTTTTCTTGGCTTTTCAGTGTTGGACTTGGAGCGTATCGCCGAGAGTTTTCCGACAAGCTATCACACGTCATCTTCCGAGTTCGTTTGGTCATCCATTTTAATGCCAGAAGATTTCATATTCTATTATTATGCCACTTTATTATTAATGGATATATTAATTTAAAGTGGGAATATGAAAAGACAGAGAAAGGGAAACTGAAGAGTCACAATTGTTGCTTCAAAAGAGGGAAAGGAGACTCTTTTGAGACATGCTTAGTTTATGAATTCATTTTCTCTTGGAGAATCCAAGAAGCTTCCAGCTCTCGATTCTGAAACCTAAGGACGGAAACCTTTAGGCTTTCTCGGTGGATTGGACGGAAACCCAGTTCATCTTTGAGGTGGATTCGCGACGGAGTTCACCATTGCACTTCCAAGTTCATGTCATCCGATCTCTCTGTTGCATACTGTATTTGAGATTGGATTATCTTGTAATTCCATTGTTGTTGTATTGCTGTTGTATAATGCAATAACATTTGCTGAGGGTTTTATTGGAGCATATTGCTGGTTTATTTCTGTTGAATCAATAGTTTATTGCATGAAATTATATGTTTAAATCTTCTGAGATATATTTGAGGAATTTGGAGAAAATATACGTTTGGGACATTTCAAGAGGGGAGATAAGACCCTTGTAGAACTGTACTACTTCCTATTTAATGTCCTTGCAATTATGAAGCTGAACTCCTTTGGATGACATAATGGAGGTTATTTTGTTGGCCTGACTACTGACTTTGGTGGAAGCACGAAAAAAATTTGTATTTTTGTCTCTATCAACTAACCAAATTTCCCTTGATTTTTGTTTCCAGTATAGTTCTTCTCGACTTAGAATCTCATCCAAATTAGATTTAAGCCTCTTTTCCTTTTCAAAAGAGTTGCTGTCCATGCCGTGAAGGATGACATACTCTTTAAGCTCCATAAGTTCTTTTTGAATTCTATCCTTCTCCATGAAAATGTTTTTAAAACGATGTATATTCCATTCTCTTATCTTACCTTTTAAAAATTTCAGTTTCATGTGGAATTGGAACATTCTCGAACCTTGAAAGAAAGGGGCATTTCTCCACCAGAATTCCAACATGGGCGAGAACGATGCATCTCGGAACCACATGGGTTCAAACTTGAAAGGAGATTTGTGTCTAGGTCTAGGTAATGAAATCTGTAAGCTGACTGGAAAGTGGTCTGATCCAATAAAAGGAAGAATGGAAGCAGAGTGATCCAATCTTGAAACCAGCATCTATCTAATCTTTCTGTAATTTGATGGAAACCTTGTCTTTTTTTAGTCCAAGTATATGTACCATTTTCTGGAAGGCAATCAATGAGATGTTTTGAATTAATGAACTCTTTGAAATCTTCCATAACCTTCTTTGGCGGAATGATACCTCCCATTTTCCCATTATCATCCAAAATTTATCCAATATGAGTTTCTTATCCATAGTACAAGCAGGGCTATATATATTAAAATCCATGAGGTCTTCCCAGAAAATAATCAAGATTTCTTGTCAGCCTTCAAATTAATCTAAATTCATTGAGTGTGATTACCTTCTCCCTTCTGTTTGTTATGTGCAACCTCACAGTCACCTCAGCATTAAGATGTTCCTTAGGATCAGACGAACTAATTTCCCTGTTTGATTCAAAGGTGTGTGAAATGATTTCTTATTATTACACCTAAGAATAGAATCTACTGATTTTCTAATAATAAGTCATGCACAAACCTCCCATTGCTAACAAGATCAACATTTGATGTCAGTTGGAACTTTATTCAATATGAATACAATATTTTGTGCATATCAGAGTTATAGCTATCTACTCTTCAATGAGGGTATTTTATTAGCAATGGAATCAATAATGCCCTTGGATAAACTGCTATCAACCTTGCCTCCAAAGAAAGGAATACCCAAGTACTTTAAGGGAGAGCCTCATGCTGAAACTTCCATAAACTTCTTAGCCTCCTTTGAACCAAATTAGGAACATTTAAAAGGAACAATTTTCATTTTTTTTTGTCGATAGATTGGCCTAATGCTTTAAAATAATCTGCAAGAACCTCTTTCATAATTCTAGCTTCCTCCAAAGTTGTCTTTCCCATAAGTAGTGTGTCATCAGCAAAAAGACAACGGGTGAAGGAAAAGGGAACTGCTTCAATACGAATGTGTTTCCAAAGATTACTTTCCTTTGCTGCAGTAATGGATCTGCCCAGGTCTTCTGCAAGAAGAATGAAGAAGAAGGGTGAGAGGGGGTCACCTTGCCAAACCCCTTTGTGGAGGAGAAGAATCCGCATGGAGAGCCATTAAATAAAATTGAGAATATAGCACCAGAAATATAAGGGAAGATCCATTTACACCAGCTATGTGAGAAGCCAAATTTCTTTAAAACCTTCATTAGAGATTCCCAATTAACTTTATCATATGTCTTGTGCATGTCTATTTTCAGAATCATTGCAGGGATCCTCTCCTGATGAATGGAATGTAGAACTTCATGAGCCAAAATTGCACTCTCTGGAGTCTTCCTTCCTGGCACGAATCCCCCCTGCTCTTCTGAGATCACTATTGGAATTACTTTTGCCAATCTTAGAGAGATAGCCTTGGATTTAATTTTGTAAATGGTGTTACATAAGGCAATAGGATGGAAATCAGCAAAGGAGGCAGAAGATGCTTTCTTGGGAATAATAGCAATATGGGTGGAGTTGAGGTATTTCAAGATACTTTTATTTCTTCTGGCTTCTTCTAAAGCCAAATGCACATCTTTGCCTACGAAATCCCAACATCTTTGGAAGAACTGAGCAGTATACCCATCTGGATCTAGGGCCTTGTCGGGGGACACTGAAAAAACCACTTGTTTTACTTCTTCTAAAGAAAATTCTGCCATAACTGATCATCAGAAATAAGAGTTGGGATGTTATATAATAAATTTAAAGAAGCATCAAGTTTGCATTGCGGAGGGGAGAGAAGATCCTTGTAGAACTGTACTACCTCTTTAATGTCCTTGTAATTATGAAGCTGAACTCCTTTGGATGACAAAATGGAGGTGATTTTGTTGGCCTGACTACTGACTTTGGTGGAAGCATGAAAAAACTTTGTATTTTTGTCTCCATCAGCTAACCAAATTTCCCTTGATTTCTGTTTCCAGTATAGTTCTTCTCGACTTAGAATCTCATCCAAATCAGATTTGAGCCTCTTTTCCTTTTTAAAAGAGTTTCTGTCCATGCTGTGAAGGATGATATACTCATTAAGCTCCATAAGTTCTTTTTGAATTCTATCCTTTTCCACGAAAATATTTTTAAAATGATGTATATTTCATTCTCTCATCTTACCTTTTAAAAATTTCAGTTTCATGTGGAATTGGGACATTCTTGATCCTTGAAAGAAAAGGGCATTTCCCCACCAGAATTCCAACATGGGCTAGAAGGAAGCATCTCAGAACCACATGGGTTCAAACTTGAAAGGAGTTTTGTGTCTAGCTCTAGGTAATGAAATCTGTAAGCTGACTGGAAAGTGGTCTTATCCAATAAAAGGAAGAATGGAAGCAGAGTGATCCAATCTTGAAACCAGCCAGGTATTCGATAAGAGAAATCTATCTAATCTTTGCATAATTTGATGGAAACCTTGTCTTCTATTAATCCAAGTATATGTACGATTTTCTGGAAGGCAATCAATGAGATGGTTTGAATCTAAGATACCGGGTTCGGCTCTGGACCCCCCCGGACCTAGACAAATTTGAACCAGTTCGTGGTCCAGGTCCGGACCGCTTGTGGGTCCGGGCTGTCTGGGCGGGGTCCGAATTTTTGCAAACCAAATTCGAACCCGGGTTGGCAGGGTTTGAACCCGGGCGAATTTGGTAAAAAAAATCGAATTTGGGGCGAATTTAAGGCGAATTCCGGGCGCGGTTTAAGTGAAAACATTTTTTTATGCCAAAATTTATAAAAATTTGGCATCCACAACCTTAAAAAGGTGAGTTTAAAGGCTTTTGTTTGCTTCTAATTGTCATTTGTGGTGTGCAAACAACTTATTTGGTCTTGAGCAAGAGGAAATAGGTGTTTGAGCAAGAGCTTGGTTGTGCAAGGAGGAGTT
>MU228051.1:2153044-2168258 GCA_018584345.1 Thuja plicata | reverse complement strand
TATATATATATATATATATATATATATATATATATATATATATATAAAATTACATATTTTTGAAAAAACGAACCCGAACCCAAAAACCCCTTTTTCAAAATTTTGTCGAACCGGCGAACTGGTTCTTCGAACTCGAACCCCAACCGGCATCCTAGGTTTGAATTAATGAACTCTTAGAAATTTCCATAACCTTCTTAGGCAGAATCTCCCATTCTCTCATTATCATCCAAAACTGCATTGAAATCCCCACCCAAGATCACAAGTTCATCTTTGAGATGCGGAAAGATGTCAGAAATTTTATCCCATGAGTCTCTTATCCATAGTACAAGTAGGGCCATATATATGAAAAATCCAAAAGGCCTTCCCAGAAAATAATCAAGATCTCGTCAGCCTCTAAAATGATCTAAATTCATTGAGTGTGATTACCTTCTCCATTCTGTTTTTTATGCGCAACCTCACACTCACCTCAGCATTAAGATGATCCTTAGGATCAGACAAACTAATTCCCCTTTTTGATTCAAAGGCGTGTAAAATGCTTTCTTATCATTACACCTAAGAACAGAATCTACTGATTTTCTAATTATAAGTCATGCACAAACCTCCCATTACTAACAGGATCACCATTTGATGTCAACTGTAACTTTATTCAATATGAATATAATATTTACTTTAGAAAAGAAGAAATAATGGGATTTATTTGCCTGGTTTCCAAAATGGTAGAGGTGACAATTGACATCAAATGTTGATTCTGTTAGTAATGGGAATTTTGTGCATGACTTATAATTAGAAAATCAGTAAATTCTGTTCTTGGGCATAATGATAAGAAAGCATTTTACACACCTTTGAATCAAACAGGGGAATTAGTTCCTCTGATCTTAAGGATCATCTTAATGCTGAGGTGACTGAGGTTGCGCATAAAAAGCAGAATGGAAAAGGTAATCACACTCAATGAATTTAGATTATTTTGAAGGCTGACAAGAGATCTCGTTAATGATATTATTTTTATATTCTCTTTTTCTTGTATATATGGGTGAGCATATTTTTGAAGCATTAATTATAAATGCAGAATAGGATACTTATTTGAAGTCCTAGAGTCTGATGCTTGTCAAATTTCTTGCTCGCAGCTACATTCAATATTTTTGCATCTACGAAGAGTTGTCCGTATGGCAGGATTGAGAAAAGAGAAAAGCCAAAGAACAAGAATAGAATGGGGGCTCCACTGGTTAGCTTTCTTCTCATCCAGAACCTTTCTGCACTGGTTTATTACTTATAAGCTTATTAAAGATCGTTCAAAATTTCCTCCTGGAATAGAACTGCCCCTTGCATTTTCGGGTATGGTTGGAATGAATATACTCAACATTTTTCTGGGACTTGACCTTGTGAAAGCATGCCGGAAGGAACTTATTCGACCTCCATGATAATGTTGTAACAACTTATGCCAGTTGGAGTATATGAGAAATATTTTTTATATATTTTTCCCACATAAAATTGTAATTCTTGTAAATTTGGCTTCAAATGTTTTTTATTTCGTGAAGCTAAATGTTGTTTTGTTTTTAAGACAGTTGCAACTTTGTTGTAGTAGTAAATTCCAACACTGTATTGTTTGCAACTGCATGTACAAATGGAATGAGATATAAGGTGGAAACACAGATATTTGATTGAAATTGTCCATGTATTGACAACCTCAAATGATGAAATTTTGAGGTTGGAGAGATAAGATTGAAGATGATATTACCACGTGTGAAGTAAATCTTCAATGTGAAATTGATGAAACTATGTGCATTATCTTGTTGTTGAGTGCTTATTGTTGGGAGTTGCTTGTTACTCAGTAGTTACTATTTTTTTTTGATATTGTAGAAGATTTGAACTCAGCACCTTTTAGGTGCCTACAACATAATCTTTGCCATTAGTTTTGAAAGAAAATGATGTAATTGTTGATTAACATGGAAAACTCATAAAATTCTCGAGGCAATACAAATTTTTTAAAAGTTTGTATACAATCTAATAATGCTTTAATAACATTTCTTTTGTCAAGGGACTTGTTGGCTCCTTGCATTTCCTGTTGCTGATATATTGCAGTATTGGGATGAACTTAGCTAGGGCAACTGTGTTGGCATGATCAGTTTTAGGAGAGGTTCCTTTTTGCCTACACAGATATTTACATTACAATCTTTCATTTTGTTTGAATTTTACATACTTTCATCCCTTTGTAACTTTTAGACCCATCTTGACCCTTTAGGTCTTAATTCATTGTTCAGTTATTGCCAACATCATTGCCCATGGGCAACAAAGTACATTATTGTTGTTTTTTTCCTTTGGACGAAAGCCACCGTCATTCCTGGATGGCAAAGCTGGTATTTAGTGAGTTTGGACCTTAAGACTGGATGCAATATATTCTACCTTAATCCTTAGGTCATTGCTTGAAGATTAATTTCTAAATGATCTAATCCTTAACCATTGTTCAGTTGTGGTCAACACCATTGCCTATGGACAGTAACGTACATTTTTGTTGTTTTCTCTCTTGGAATGTAATGTGTTTTACTTTCATTTATCTCTTATTTGTATACTAGGATTAAGAAGAGAGAAGGCAAGGAATAAGATTGATATGAGTGTTCCATTGAGTAGCCTTTGTGCATCAGTTCATTGCTTACAAGCTTTTTAAAGATGTTTAAATTTTCCTCAAGGAATAGACCCTTGCATTTTTGGATATTGGTGGAATGATTGTACCCTTAAGATATATCATGGGCTTGACCTTGTGAAAGCATGATGGATGGAACTTATTAGATCTTCATGATGAGGATGTACCTACGAGTTATGCCAATTGTGTAAATTTAAGTATATTTTTCCTTTCACTGAATATCCATTAGCTTTGAGAATTGTGACAACCTTTTTGAAGTAACAAAAGCTATTTTGCAAGTGAGCATTATGAATTGCTCACAACTTCATTTACAAAATAAGATAGAATATAAAGTGTGAAGTTGTCTTTATATTGCTCTTAAAATTGATGATGTTTTCCTTTTTAAAGAGGCTGGAGTAAAACAAGCTATTTAAGATAATAATACAAGGTGCAAAGGAAATTGATAAAACATTATGCACCCTCTTTTATTGAGAGTCAAGAAGGGAGAGTTATTCCTACTATGTGGTTGCTGTTTTTTTAATTAGACGTTTTTGCAAAGAAAATGATACATTTGTGGATGCACATCGGTAAACTCCATAAATCCTCAGACAACCCATCTTTATAAAAGATGTATACAATAAAAAATGCCTTACTAGTGTTTCCTTGGTTAAGGGACATGGTTTCACATCTTCTATTGTGGGTAGATTGTAGGTTGCGGTGAGTTTGGATAGAGAAACCATGCCACCATTATTATGAGTTTGGTGCCTCTAGCATGCCTTATGCTCCTCTATTCCTACATCTACACTTATTGACATCATGATCCTTAATTTTATTATTAATCCTTTTTTGTCTTCTTGTCCTTCATAGACTCCTCTTGATTCTTCAAGTTTCATGTATTTCATTGTTCAAGTATGGCCAATATTATTTACCGTGGTAATGAAATACATTATTGCTGTTTTCTCACTTAGACATCCAACTTTATAGCTCATAGTTGGTAACATCAATACATCTGAGTTTTGACATGACTTGGTACCAATGTTTATACTTTGAGGAATGTCAGGCTTGGAGATGAATAACCAAATAATCTCCATCTTAGGGGATAAGGATATCTATAGTTTTATAATTTTCTTATTAGGAAGTTGAAAAATTACCCAAAGGAATACACTAGTACGAGAACTTGTAAACTTGGAGTGGAGGATTTGGTGTAGATGAAGATTTGTTGAGGATTTAATGCAATAGGAACAAGTACCTCAGCTTACCAACTACTTCTTCCCTTCCGAAATTTCAATCAAAGCCATTGGATTTTGCAACATAGAAGCTTTGGTAAAAGGAGATAGTTGCACTAGCATGCTTGTTGAAATACAAATTTTATTGCCTTGTGCCTCCTACATATTTGTCATTTTTACATTGGTTGGCATGTTCCCTTATTTGCATTATTACATATCTTGTGTTGGGGATTTATTTCCCCTAGTATTATTAGCTGCCCCTAAGAAGCTCATTGAAGAATGTACCTTCCTTCTAGGGATTTGTTAGGGTCTAAGGCTCTAAACTTATATTGACATATTGTCAAATGTACACGCTCAATGATGAGAATCCCTTTTCTATTAGACATTGAGCTCTGCAAAGCTTAGGAAGGCCTTTTATTTAAAGTTTATGAATACAAATGGTGATGGTTACAAATATAACAAACAATCAAGCCATTTTCTAACAAACTATCAACTAAGAGTAACAATCATTTAGAAGACTTTGAGAGGTTTAGGGAACTTGGACATTTTTTTTTAAAATCATCTATGCATTACTTGGGCCTTTAAAAAACATGTAGATAGACCCACTTTTTCACTAGACATTAGTGTGTTGATTGACTCAAAATAGATCTTAAAAGAGATTTTGATATATGTAGAAAATGCGGTGTCAATATATGTAGAAGCAGGGGTATTCAAAGTATGGCCATTATAAGCATTCCCCTTGTATTATTGGGAATTATGGAAAAATGAATAAGTTACAGTTCAAAGGTTTTTCTAGTAAAAGTATACAATGGGTGATAGAACTAACTTTATTTACTGATTTATGTCTTGTGCAATAGAATAAGAGAATTAAAATGTTAAAGCAATCACATATGCAAGCTTAAGTTCAAATGGACTTGATATATGAAGCTATCTTGCAAAGTTGAAGTCTTTAAGTTTTTATTCGCAAATATCCTTCATTAGAATTGGTTATCATGCATATTGCATCTATGAAGATTTATATAAAAATTTGATTGCAGACTAATTGAATTGTAATGCAAACACAATCAATATGTAATTAGAAGTTAAAGAAAGCATTTTGAAATGACCAAATGAACAAGTCAATATGTATAAATTGATTCAAAACATTTACATTGGTTTAGTAGAGAAGGTATACATATGCATTTACAATGGTTTACTCTACAAAATGACCCACATTACTACTTCCGTGACTGGATTTCTCACCATATTGCATTATACATGTTTACAAAGTTTCTAATCCTTTTTTACATCTTAGTTAACCTCCTAAGTGACAAGGTTCATTTCCTTAGATGATTAACTCTTGTCACTTAATGTTGCAATCCTTTAAAAAATTGTTACAACTTAAAAAAACTATGTGTGATGAATATGTTGATGGGGGTTGCAATTATATTAATTGTGGAGCTTAAATAAAGAGGATACAATCTTTTATTAAGATTTGACATATGGAGAGGTTTTCTCATTGCTACTTTAGCCTTTGGGATGTTTACACAAGTGTTTGCCCATCATCGCCCCTAAAAGAGGAATCCCCTTTGCTATGATACCTTGTTGCTTGTTGCAATCTTAGTGGAAAGAGGCTAGATCCAGCTTCCTTTGCACATCTTTTACATTAATATACCATGGTAGTATTTATCATTGAAGCATTAAGGAAACTTGGAGTGGAACTTTGAGAATATCTACAATTCTCCTTTAGATTAAGATTCTTAAAAATAATTGCAAATTTTATAGTACTCTTGACCCATCCCCATCTCGCTACAAAAAGATCTAAATCATCTTGCAAAAGACGTGATGTAGGAATGAGAAATTTAGCCTTCTTTTATAACCTAGAATATGTTGTTCATTGTCACTTTGTATGATTTTTTGTACTATCTATCCCCCACGTGGTGATGAAAAAAATTGACTTGCCTTATTGTCTTACCATATGATGCCATTTGAACTAGAGGTATTTGCATCATTGCATAATCCATTGAATGAGCATCTCATTAACAAACATGTGACATTATCTATGATTGTCCAAATACATTAGCTTTATTTCAGTTATAACTCAAATTTTCTTTTATTGCACCTTTCTAATTATGGTATAGATGTTTGTCCTCTCTTAAAGCTATTCCTCGCAATATGTCATGAATGTGAATGAATTGCTACGAAAATAACTAAGAATTAAAAATTAGTATTGTTTTGCAAACAATTTTGATGATTATTCACATTCCTTATAATTTTTTCTATCAACATCTATAATTATTTTCAATGTGTTCATGCTATTAGTGTATCTAACATCTAGTGCTACTCTACTCTCTCTAACGTAATAATCCCAACTGAATGTTACCAAAAGTTGTTTTTTGATAGCTGGAGTGATACTTGTCTAATTTTCTTTTTATAACATATATGTATATCCCTCTCTCTGTTCAATTTCTCAAAGTATGAAGAAACATGCATGAACACCAATTTCTACTATGCCTCTAATGCTGATAATCTTTCATCATATATTCAAAACTATTTAATGTATTCATCAAAATTACAATACAAACATTCTCTTTTTCCCTCAATGCAATGTCCAGAATGGATTCAAATTAAAAGCATGCATCTTATTCTTACACACCAATAGGTGGTCGGTAGAAATCAGCAAGGTGACATTGATAACTCACTGCTTGTTTGCCCCCCAGTCGGATGTAGTTCATACAAAACTGCTCCTCTATGTCCACATTGCTACGTCGAGTCACTAGTCATGCCCGACCCACACCTTCCAGCACATGGTGTCGAGTAACAAATGTTCTGCACCCACCAGCACTCGGTGTCGGGAGCTACCATGTTAGGCCGTAGTGCAGTTAGCACACCCAGCTCGATTGTGATGAAACGTGGGCCATTGAGTTATGGTTACTATCTAGCATTGTCGTAATACAACGACTACCTTCCAGCTCGACCCTCAATGCAGTCCTTGCCGTGACAAATGAAAGCTTGGCTCCGAGCCCTCTCGTATTCCAAAGACACGTCAAATCACCCCTGCAGTGGGTGCTCAACAATGGTGTCGACTGTGAATATGAATGCTGTTGGGATTAATGGGAAGTATGTACTGAGAGGGGAGGGGTGAATCAGTACCTCTAAAAATGTTTATATCCTTTTATCAATTAACCTTTGTAATCAATTGTATATCCATTCAGTCTGATTATACTATCTTGGTGTGAGTTATATCAATTCATTACATTAACATACATGTGAACATTCATAGAAACATTCATGAAAGTAATTTGACACATCACAAAATATGATATCATGGAAAACTCCTGTAAGGAAGTAAAAACTGTAGTGGGGATGGCACCCACAAAATCTTCACTATCTGCAAAATGGAAGGGGCCAGGTAAGGCTTACAATTTGATCACTTCTGATGATCTACCCTGTTAAAAGTATCAGTGGAGACTTGTTAAAGTCTACTCTGTTAAGAGCTTTAGCAAAACTGTTGAGTGTGCACTCGGTTAAGAGATTTGTAGTTGGACTGTTAAATCCACCTTCCTTGAAAGGATTTTTACACTTTGCTCCACTTGTTAGAATGATAGAAAATTACAAATTGACCTGGTACATGCAATCTCTTGTTGATGATATAGATCCAATTTAGTTTACATGAAAAAGATTATCACCTAATTGTGATTGAATAATACCTCTGATTCTCGGTATGCTCTGTTCTTGGTTCTTGCTAACCAAATTCACCTTTTACTGTTCTTGTTCTTGAAACTCTCAATCTGATCCATAGATGTGCTCGTTTCCTTCATTCATCTTCTCCTCTCTATTCACATCATGTCATAATGAATGATTGCATCATCTATTTATAGATGGATTCACTTCATCAAGTTTTGATAAAAAAACAATGTTAACTCTAAGATCAGGTTTACAACTTGTACCTAGATCTCCTAGTCTATGTGTTTTAAATTAGTTAGACTGATTAAAGCACTTACATTCATGTATCTTGTCCCTAAAGAAATGGATTTAAAAACAAACCAATATCCTATAAATAGAATAAGCTTGCTTTATTTGACATGGAAGTCAGATCCACTTTTTGCTGGCTGCAACTGAATTTTGGTTCTTGTCTGTCGGTCATGCTTGACTGTCCTTCAGTTTTGTTCTATCGGTTGCTCTTTAACTGTCTTGTCGGTCTGCACTGTATCCTACATGTCGGGTTCCTCTGTCGGGCTCCTCTATATCTTTCTGTCTTTGCATTTTCGGTTTACACACTAAGTTGCGTCATCGGTTCTCTTTGCGCTTAGTCATCTTTGGTGATCTCTTTCCATTTGATCTTCGGTTTGCTCTTGTCTCGTCTTTCGATGTATGCCTATCGAAAGTGTTGTTTTCATACTAATGGCAAATTAATGTCATCAAATGCCACACCCAATAATTTCTGGGTTGTCGCCTCCCAACAGTCGAGATACGCGACAGAAGGGAAAAGAGCTCTCGACATTGTGAAACTCCTCCACGAGATCTCCACACAGAGCTATAACCCGTTCGATATCTTATAGACCACAAAGACACATTTCACTGATCACTCAAATTCTAGAATAAGAACAACCTCCTTGATGTGTGAGCAATCTGTTGATTGCTAGTGTTTTGAAAATGAAATCGGTGACTTGCAAAGCCAATGTTTAACTGTTGTGCCCAAATTCTGAAAATATGTTTATTCACCTGCTTGCTATGGCTGAAACCCATAATACTTATCTAATAACACTGATTTCTGTACTTACACGTTAATCTCCAATGTGAAATCTGAATGACTCCACTCTTACCGAGATGCTGGGGCTACGTCCAACTCCTCAGATTTTCCTTAAGGGGTTATGTCCACAAGAAAATATAACTAGTCACAAAGTAACCAAAAATTTGTTTTCCTTTTTGTTTATAATATTCATCGTGCTTTTCCCAAGGAGTGCCTTTTGCTTATATAACCTCGAAATGGGGGAAACACTGAAAACTAAGCAATGTGGGATAAAGTGCACTCACCTAAGTCACTTGAGTGACTTTTTAATATAAAGTAACTTTAAGTCATAAAGTGACTTTTATAATCTCACTTTATAAAATAAAGTGACTTAACTATAGAAAAGGGGTCCCAAACAATAAATATTCACCCATTGAAGCCTGTGACTGGCTAACATCCTCTGAAAGAAGCCATTAGTCTATCCGGATGGGGAGATAGACTAATTAGGGGCCATAATGGCCTGTTACAGTCCTCCCTTCTCGAGATTGCTTGCCCTCAAGCAATCTCAACACAGGATGCTATAGAATAGATTCACCCTCCCATGTGGCGTCCTCGATAGGTAAGTCCTTCCAGCGAATCAAATACTCTCTGATAGCTCTATTCCACAGTTTCCTTTCTCTAATCTCAATCACCTCAGCTGGAACCAAAACCAATTTAGCTTTCTCATCAAGCAGGGGTAATCCAACTGAAGGGACTATCTGCTGCCCAAACGCCTTCTTGAGGCAAGACACATGAAATACATTATGAATCCTACTGTCTACCGTTAGCTCGAGCTCGTAAGCCACCTCACAAACCCTCTTGGAGATGTGATAGGGACCATAAAATCGGGGCTTGAGATTTTGTGACCCACTCTTCTTCATAGAACTCTGCTTGTATGAATGAAGATGAAGGCAAACCATATCCCCTGACTCAAAGCTCCGCTCTATCTGATGTCGATCAACATACATCTTTCTCTGATTATGTGTCCTCTGAATGTTCTCCCTGAGAGACCTCAGAATATCCTGATGATCCTGTAACCAGTCTCTCGCAATCGGTGCCCTGTTGTCCTATAGAGCCAAGTCTATAAATGATACTGGCTCGCTGCCATAGAGAGCCCGAAACGGTGATATGCTAATGGTCATGTGATATGTGGAGTTGTAGCAAAACTCCCCCAAATACAACCATTTAATCCAGGCCCTCTGCTGCCCCGCTACGTAATTACGGAGATAACTGTCCACCCATTTGATCACAATCTCTATTTGGCCATCTATCTGTGGGTGGTAACTAGTGCTGGGAGTCAACTCGGTGCCTACCATTCTGAACAACTCATGCCAAAAGGTGCTGAGGAACTTATTGTCTCTGTCGCTTACAATGGTCTTGGGGAGACCATGTAGCCTAAAATATTTCAGAAGAATAATTCAGCTACCTGCGAAGCTGACCAATCTACTGCGATAACGAAGAAATGAGCGAACTTAGTAAGTTTGTCCGCCACCACAAATATGCTATCCTTGCCTTGCACTCTTGGCAAACCAGTGATAAAATCCATCGAAATACCCTCCTACCTCTGAGCTGGAATGGGAAGGGGCTGCAATAAGCCAGTCGAATGCTCGTGCTCAGACTTGTTCTATTGACAAGTCAGGCACTCTCTGACATGATGAAGGACATCATCCTAGAGGCCCTTCCATGAGAACCTCTCTCTGACCTGTCTATAAGTTTTGAAAAACCCCGGATGCCCTGTTGTGGGTGCATCATGAAAAAAATTCATTACCTTAGCGTTAAGCTTAGAACCTAGTACTAGGTAGATCCTATCCTTATAGAAGGTAATATCATCGATTACCTTGTACCTGCTGTCCAGGAGCTAACCATCAAAAATTTGACAAGCTTGAGTATTTTTAGAATACTCAACCAACAACTGAGATTTCCATATGCAGAGATCTCTAATAAGGCACACCAAGCCGCTAATGGGGGTCTCCTAGAAAGTGCATCACCCACAATGTTATTTATCCCTTTAACATAATCAATGTCAAAATCCTATGCCTAGATTTTATTGACCCACTTTGCTGTCTTTCATTCAACTCTTTCTTCTCCAAGAAGTAGCTCATGCTATTGTGGTATGTCTTAACTGTAAACTTGCCACCCACTAGATACTATCTAAATTTAGCCAGGGCATGCATAATGGCAAGCATCTCCTTATCATAAGTAGAGTACAATCTCTCATTTTCCTTAAGTTTCCTACTCTTGAACGCTATGGGATGTCTTTTCTGCATCAACACTGCACCAATCCCATTCCCTGAAGCATCACACTCTAGAAAAAATGGACGAGAGAAGTCTGAAAGTGCTAGAACAGGACAAGTACTCATGACTATTTTAAGTCTATCAACGATTACCTCTGCCACATCTATCCACCTGAAAGCCCCTTTCCGAGTAAGATCGGTGAGGGGTGCTGATGTCTGAGAGAATCCCTTCATGAACCTCCTATAATAAGAACATAATCCAAGGAAACCTCTCAAATCTGACACATTCCTCGGTGGTGGCCAATCACTAATTGCTTGTATTTTCTCCTGGTGAACCTTAACTCAATCTGCCCCTATCAGATGTCCCTGGTAGAGAATCTCAGTCAATCCAAACTCATGCTTGGATTCTTTCGCAAACAGAGACCGATTCTCCATGATGCTAAGGATCTCATCCAGCTGTCGTAAGTGCTTTTCCCATGTCTTGCTGAAGACCAAAATGTCATCAAAGAATACCAAGACACTTTTGCGCAACTAATTTTTGAATATATGATTCATGCAAGACTGAAAGTAGTAGGTGCATTAGTGAGCCCAAATGACATCACTAGAAACTCATAGTGCCTGTAGTGACATCTGAACATTGTCTTATGAACATCCTCCTCATGGATAGGTATTTGATAGTACCCCGATCAAAGATCTATCTTCAAAAAATATACTGCCCCATGTAGCTCATCTAACTCATCAATCCAGGGAATGAGATAGACGTTCTTAAGTGTCCTCTTATTGAGTGCACTGTAATCAATACACATACGAAGTTTACCATCCTTCTTCTTCACCAAAACTATTGAAGAAGCAAAGGGGATAGAATTAGGTCTGATGTGCCCCATATCTAAAAGTTCCTTTATCATCTTCTCTATTTCTTCCTTATAGTGCCTGGGGTGATGATAAGGGGTAGTGATATTAGGATTGGTGCCCTCCTCCATCTCAATGATGTACTCAAAACCTCTGTCTGGAGGTATACCTGGTGGAATGTCCTCAAAAACCCGTTTGTGCTTATCAAGCACATTCTGGACATCAACGTGAACCTGTTGCCCTGAATCTGGTATGGGTTTAAAGGATATGAAGCACTGGGCTTCCCACTCCATATTTCTATGCCTCATGATGGCTTCCATACTGTGAGTTGATACTAACTTGGGCCCTCCATCTGACATAGCCTTAAGAACAACTTGTTGATCACCTTGCATAAACTCCAATTGTTTAATCTTGTGATCAATAGTGTATCTTCCTAGAGTCTGTAACCACTGCATACCCAAGATAGCATCAAGGTTATCCAAGTCAATGATGTAAAAAAAGGCATCTAGAAGATAATCTCCAAAGTGCATCGGGAGTCTGGAGATCTTCCCTGTACAATTGAACAAGTCTCCTCTGACCAGTTTAACCTTAACCTCGAGAAGGCCATCTACCTGTAATCTCCTCCTGGAGACCATACTTGTGCTGGAAAAATTATGAGTGGCACCTATATCCAATAGGTAAACGATTCTCTGTCCTCTAACCACTCCCTTCAAACGGAAAGGGTGACATGTGGGAATCCATGAAAGGGATGCTAAAGTAACATGGGGCTGCTCATGGGGGGTTTTCCTCTTCTTTTCTTCTGCTGATTGCTCTTCCTGAGCCTCCTCATCGTTGTCCTCATCATCACTTTCCTCATGCTATTCACATTCACCATTGGAAGCCACCTCAATGTAATGTATCTTGCCTTTCCCAAGGCACCTGTGGTATGGAGTTCAAGGCTCCCTACATGTGAAGTATAATTTCCTCCTCAACTCGTTCCTAGTCTCAAAATCCAACCTAGGGGGCATTCTTTTATTCTTATTTGTATTCTTTTGGAAAGAAGAGGATCCCTTAAATGTTTTCTTAGGTGGCTGCAATATGGAAGAAGGTGAATCCAAGTCATGTGCTAATTTAATAGCGTCATCCAGGGTGTTTGGATTGATAACTCTAACCAAACCTCTGAATCTATCCCATAGGCCCTCAATAAAAAAAATCACTTTCCTTTTCTCATACATATCCAGAACCATGATGGAAATCCTCTGAAACTCATCAATATAGTGGTCCAAAGATCCACTCTGTCTCAGCTGGGCTAAGTCCTTGTAATAAACCTCTATGTCTTTCCTGTCAAAATGGGTAATCAAATTCATGCTGAAGGTCTCATAAGAAGTAATCAGCCCATGATCCTGGGTGACAAGACCATGATGCCACTAGTCATATGCTGCCCCCTCTGAATGCATTGTGGAAAACTTAATAACCTCCATTTCTGACATGGGTTTGAGGGTTAGGAAGGTGTCTATCTTGGGAATCCAAGCTCTCGCAGATGTCTTACAACTGCCATCAAATGTAGGAATAGTTAATTTATTCATTGCATGTTTTAAATCCCTGTTCTGACCCCTGGGTCTCCTATCCTTCTGAGTCCTTCTGAATTCTCTCTTTTGAACCATGTACAAGGGAAAGGTCAAATCAGCTTTGACATTATCTGGTAACATATCCCACTCATCGTGCATGGTCATCATATTTTCTGGAAGAATGCCTGCTGCCTCAAGTGGTGCTACCTCTTCCCTTAAATTATTCTCTGCAAAGTTAGGCATAAGGGGCCTATCGAAAGTACAAGTGGGGGCCCTAGCTTCCCTAGGTGATCCCGCTACACTGCCTCCACCACTGTGATGGATTAGGGGTCTCATGGATGTTACTATCAATTTCTAAATAACCCCTCTAAGCTGTTGTAATACATCAACAATATGATCCTGTCCGTCTCGTATGATCCTCAATGTTTCCATGGCCTCTCTATCTGTCTCCTCAGCCATATTTATACCCGGAATAACCTGATAAAAAATAATCTCCACGTCTGCCTCTGTATGATTTCTCTCTATGTCAATAGGTACCGAAGATTCTGTCTGTTCTTGTTCAACTCTGTTATGTCTAAAGTCGTACAATCTGTGCCTGCTATGCATGCTTGCTCAACATTGTTACTGATGAACTGAACTGGTAAATTGAAAAATAACCCACTTTGATGGCAAGATCAAAAGCTCTGATACCACTGTAATAATCCTAACTGGCTGTTACCAAAAGTTGACTGTAAATTTTTCTGGTAGCTGGAGTGATACTTGTCTAATTTTTTTATAACATATATTTATATCCTTCTCTCTGTTCAATTTCTCAATGTATGAAGAAAAAACACATGAACAACAATTTCTACTATGCCTCTAATGCTGATAATCTTTCATCATATATTCAAAACTATCAAATGTATACATTGAAATTACAATACAAACATTCTCTTTTTCCCTCAATGCAATGTCCATAATGGATTTGAATTAAAAGCATGCTCCTTATTCTTAGACACTAGTAGGTGGTCGGTAGAATTCAGCAAGGTCACATTGATAACTCACTGCTTGTCTGCCCTCCTGTCGGCTTTAGTTCATACAACACTACTCCTCTATGTCCACATTGCTGTGTCGAGTCACTAGTCATGCCTGACCCACACCTTCCAACACATGATTTAAAGTAACAGACATTCTGCACCCACCAACACTCGGTGTCGGGAGCTACCATGCTAGGTCGTTGTGCAGTCAGCACACCTAGCTCGACTGTGATGAAACGTGGGCCGTTGAGTTATGGTTACTACCCAGCACTACCATAATACAATGGCTACCTTCTAGCTTGATGCTTAATGTAGTCTTTGTCATGACAAATGTAAGCTCAACTCCCAACCTTCTCGTATTCCAAAGACGCGTCGAATCACCCTCGCAATGGGTGCTCAACAATGGCGTCGACTTTGAATATGAATGCCATACCCGATAATTTCTAGGTTTTCGCCTCCCAGCAGTAGAGATACGTGACGAAAGGGAAAAGAGCTCTTTGTGTTGTGAAACTCCTTCACATGATCTGTTGGTGCTCAAATCAATAGATTGGATTTCCTATGGATTTTGTCTATCCAATGATGAGAAACCCAAGTGATTTGGCCAACTAACAAGTCACAACTAAGGCAAGGTTGGAACTTCTGCAATTTTGGCTCTGCAAAACCAAGGCTGGTAGGCCTATACCTTGACTTATCCTTCAAGTTACAAGACTTTTAATAGTAGATAAGTAACACTTCAACTTTCTCTCTCAAGTATGGAAAGGCACTTGAGCTCCCATTCTCCATTCTCCATGGAGCTTTGGTAGAAGTTGTGAAATTTTAGGGGATAAATTATTTGGGATGCATTGACTAATCTCCTAAGATCCAATGGCCTAATACCATCTGGAATAAAAGGCTTTCTTTTAAATGATAGATACATTTGAAAAAAAATCCACCATCTCCTTCTGAGTCTTCTCCCTCAGTAGAGTCACTAACTGA
>MU228051.1:2094188-2138223 GCA_018584345.1 Thuja plicata | reverse complement strand
AGAGATATTTCAAAAGGGTAATACTTCTCAGATGACAGACCAATTGACTAAGGCCTCAATTAATAGAATTTAACCATGCAAAATGAGAAAACCAATTGAAAATATAGAATATGAATCAAATCAGGAAGCATGCACATCAAACTATCACTTTGAAGAAGTTCTATTGGTTTATCCGAGGGACTAACTGTAAAATGATAACAAAACTATTACACATGTGAAAGAAAAAGGACTTATCTTTCTTGATTTTGAAAAAAAAGTACATCCATATCCATGTTATACTTGTTGATGAAAAACTATCCAAATATGTGAAATTGTATTATATTGTATTCCCCTCTCTTTACATTTTACATTATGTATATATATGTGTTTGAGTGGCTTTCACACCTTTTTAGGGTGAAAAGACACAACTCTTATTAAAAATTATTTTGAAAAAACAATCAACTAACTAAAAAATAACTACCTAACTTTAGGATTTGGCTTTGGTCAAAAATCCAAAACACCTCATGAAAAGATAATATTTCTGTTGGAGATAGGAAATTTGATTTCCCGAACTGGGTCATTTTTAGAGTTTTAAAGTTCAACCATCTTTATCCTCTGTCAAAATCATCTTTGTAGCAGGTCTAAATTCCAACATTTTTTGAAGGCTTTGATTAGTTAGAGCTATTTATTTATGTCATAAAGATTCCTTCCTTTGATCTTTTTTAGTATGGAGAAACATGCTTCTTGATAATGGATTGGGACTTCTAAATTATCAAAATTTAGGGTACCACCACGATCTCCAAGTACACAAAGCTGTAAACTGTTTGATATCTTATAGACCACTAAGCCAGCTTTTCACTGACCACTTAGATTTTAGAATGAGAACAACCTCCCTGCTGCATGAGCAGTCTGTTGATTGCTAGTGTATTGAAAATGAAATCGGTGACTTGCAAAGCCAATGTTTAACTGTTGTGCCCAAATTCTGAAAATATGATTATTCACCTACTTGCTTCAGCTGAAACCCAGAAATTCTGAAAATATGATTATTCACCTGCTTGCTTCAGCTGAAACCCAGAATGCTTATCTAATAACACTAATTTTTGTACTTACACGTTAATCTCCAATGTGAAATCTAAATGACTCCACTCTTACCGAGATGCTGGGGCTACATCCAACTCCTCAGATTTTCCTTAAGGAGTTCTGTCCTTAAGCAAATATAACCAGCCGCAAAGTAATCAGAAATTTGTTTTCCTTTTTGTTTATAATATTCATGGTGCTTTTCCCAAGGAGTGTCTTTTGCTTATATAACCTCGAAATGAGGAAAACACTAAAAATTAAGCAATGTGGGATAAGTGCACTCACTTAAGTCACTTAATTTTCTTTTTAATGTAAAGTAACTTTAAGTCATAAAGTGACTTTTATAATCTCACTTTATAAATTAAAGTGACTTAACTATAGAAAAGAGGTCCCAAATAATAAATATTCACCCACTTAAGCCTGTGACTGGCTAACATCCTTTGAAAGAATCCATTAGTCTAGCCAGATGGGGGAATAGACTAATCAGGTGCCATAATGGCCTATCACGGACAAAGGGACATTATAGTCCTCCCTTGCTGGGGTTGCTTGCCCTCAAAAAATCTCAACACATGATGCTGTAGAATATATTCACCCTCCCATGTGGCGTCCTCGATAGGTAAGTCCTTCCAGCGAATCAAATACTCTCTGATATCTCTATTCCATAAATTCCTTTCTCTAATCTCAATCACCTCAGTTGGAACCAAAACCAATTTACCTTTCTCATCAAGTGGGGATAACCCAACTGAAGGGACTATTTGTTTCCCAATCGCCTTCTTGAGGCAAGACATGTGAAAAATATTTTGAATCCTACTATCTACCGGTAGCTCGGTCTCATAAGCCACCTCACCAACCCTCCTAGAGATGCGATAGGGACCATAAAATTAGGGCTTGAGCTTTTCTGACCCACTCTTCTTCAGAGAACTCTGCCTGTACAACTGAAGATGAAGGTAAACCATATCCCCATTTTAAAGCTCTGTTTTATCTAATGTCAATCAACATACATATTTTTCTGATTATGTACCTTCTGAATGTTCTCCCTGAGAGACCTAAGAATATCCTGACGATCCTGTAACTAGTCTCTCGCAATCGGTGCCCTGCTATCCTGTAGAGCCAAGTCTATAAATGATAGTGGCTCGCTACCATAGAGAGCCCGAAACGGTGACATGTCAATGGATATGTGATAGGTGAAGTTGTAGAAAAACACACCAAAATACAACCATTTAACCCAGGCCCTCTAGTGCCTAGCTACATAATTATGGAGATAAAATTCCACCCATTTGTTCACAATCTCCGTCTGGGCATCTATCTGTGGGTGGTAACTGGTGCTGGGAGTCAACTCAGTGCTTACCAATCTGAACAACTCTTGCAAAAAGGTGCTAAGGAACTTAATGTCTCTGTCGCTTACAATGGTCTTGGGGAAACCATGCAGCCTAAAAATATCTGAGAAGAATAATTCAGCTACTTGCAAAGCTGACCAATCTGCTGCAATAGCGAAGAAATGAGCAAACTTAGTAAGTCTGTCCACCACCAAAAATATGCTATCCTTGTCCCACACTCTCAGAAAACCAGTAATAAAATCCATCAAAATACCCTCCCACCTTTGAGCTAGAATGAGAAGGGGCTACAATAATTCAGCCAGATGCTCATGCTCGGACTTGTTCCGCTGATAATTCAGGCACTCTCTAACATGCCGAAGGACATCATCCTTGAGGCCCATCCATGAGAACCTCTCTCTAACCCATCTGTAAGTTTTGAAAAACCTTGGATGCCCTGCTGTGGGTGCATCTTGAACAACATTTATTACCTTATCCTTAAGCTTAGAACCTGGTACTAGGTAGATCCTACCCTTACAGAAGATAATATCATCAATTACCTTGTACTTCTTATCCGGGAGCTGACCATCCAAAATATGAAAATCTTGAGTATTTTTAGAATACTCAACCAACAACTGAGATTTCCAATCTATGAAGATCTCTGATAAGGCACAACAAGCTGCTACTAGGGCTCTCCTAGAAAGTGCATCAGACACAATGTTATTTTTCCCTTTGACATACTCAATGTCAAAATCATATGCCTGGATTTTACTGACCCACTTTTGTTGTTTTTCATTCAAATCTTTCTGCTCCAAGAAGTAGCACAGGCTATTGTGGCCTGTCTTAATTGTAAACTTGCCACCCACTAGATATTGTCTAAATTTAGCCAGGGTGTGCATAATGGAAAACATCTCCTTATCATAAGTATAGTACAATCTCTCATTGTCTTGAAGTTTCCTTCTCTCAAACACTATGGGATGTCTGTCCTGCATCAACACTACACCAATCCCATTCCCTGAAGCATTACACTCTAGAAAAAATAGACGAGATAAGTATGGAAGTGCTAGAACCGGGCAAGTACTCATGTCTTTTTTAAGTCTATCAAATACTACCTTTGCCTCACCTATCCACCTGAAATCCCCTTTCCAAGTAAGATCAGTGATGGGTGCTGATGTCTGAGAGAATCCCTTCACGAACCTCCTGTAATAAGAATATAATCCAAGGAAACCTCTCAAATCTGACACATTCCTCGGTGGTGGCCAGTCACGAATTGCTTGTATTTTCTCCTGGTGAACCTTAAGTCCATCTGCCCCTATCACATGTCCTAGGTAGAGAATCTCAGTCAATCCAAACTCACACTTGAATTCTTTCACAAACAGAGACCGATTCTCCATGATGCTAAGAATCTCATCCAAGTGTCGTAAGTGCTCTTCCCATGTCTTTCTGAAGACCAAAATGTCATCAAAGAATACCAAGACACTTTTGCGCAACTGGTTTTTCAATATATGATTCATGCAAGATTGAAAAGTAGCAAGTGCATTAGTGAGCCCAAATGGCATCACTAGAAACTCATAGTGCCCATAGTGACATTTGAACATTGTCTTATGAACATCCTCCTCACAGACAGATATATGATGGTACCCCGATCGAAGATCTATCTTTAAGAAATATACTGCCCCATGTATCTTATCTAACAGCTCATCAATTCAGGGAATGAGATACCTGTTCTTAAGGGTCCTCTTATTGAGTGCATGATAATAAATACACATATGAAGAGTACCATCCTTCTTCTTCACCAAAACTACTGAAGAAGAAAAGGGGCTGGAATTGGGTCTGATGTGCCCCATATCTAAAAGTTCCTTTATCATCTTCTCTATTTCTTCCTTATAGTTCCTGGGGTGATGATAAGGGGTAGTGATGATAGGATTGGTGCCCTCCTCCATCTCAATGATGTGCTCAAAACCTCTGTCTGGAGGTATACCAGGTGGAATGTCCTCAAAAACCTGTTTGTGCTTATCAAGCACATTCTGGACATTAACGTGAACTTGCTGCCATGAATCTGGTGGGGGTTTAGAGGATATGAATCACTGGGCTTCCCACTCCATATTTCTATGCCCCATGATGAATTCCATCCTCTGAGCTGATACTAACCTGGGCCCGCCATCTGGCATTGCCTTAAAAACAATCTAATGATCACCCTGCGTAAACTCCAATTGTTTAAGATTGTGATCAATAGTGTATCTTTCTAGAGTCTGTAACCACTACATAACCAAGATAGCATCAAGGTTATCCAAGTTAATGACGTAAAATCTAGCCTCTAGAAGATAATCCCCATAGTAAATTGGGAGTCTGAAGTTCTTCCCTGTACAACTCAACAAGTCTCCTCCGACCACCTTAACCTCAAACTCAGGAATGCCATCTACCTATAATATCCTCCTGGAGACCATACCTATGCTGATAAAATTATGAGTGGCACCTCTATCCAATAGGAAAATGATTCTCTTTCCTCTAACCACTCCCTTCAAATAGAAAGGGTGACATGTGGGAATCCTTGAAAGGAATGCTAAAGTAACATGGGGCTGCTCATGGGTGGCTTTCCTCTTCTTTTCTTCTGCTGATTTCTCTTCCCGAGCCTCCTCATCATTGTCCTCATCATTGCTTTCCTCATGCTGTTCACATTTACCATCGAAAGCCACCTCAATGTAATGCATCTTGCCTTTCCCAAGGAACCCGTGGTCTAGAGTCTAAGGCTCCCTACATGTGAAGCATAATTTCCTCCTTCTCAACTCTTTCCTGGTCTCATAATCCAATCTAGGGGGCATACTTTTATTCTGATTTTTGTTCTTTTGGAAAGAAGAGGATCCCTTAAATGTTTTCTTAGGTGGTTTCAATATGGAAGAAGGTGAATCCAAGTCATGTGCTAATTTAATAGCATCATCCAGGGTGTTTGGCTTGATAAGTCTAACCAAACCTCTGAATCTATCCTGTAGGCCCTCAATAAACAACATCAAATTCCTTTTCTCAAACATATCCAAAACCATGATGGAAATCCTCTGAAACTCATCAATATGATGGTCCAAAGATCCACTCTATCTCAGCTGGGATAAGTCCCTATAATAAACCTCTATGTCTTTCCTATCAAAATGTGTAATCAAATTCATGCTGAAGGTCCCATAATAATTAATCAACCCATGATGCTGGGTGACAAGATCATGATGCCACCAGTCATATGCTACTCCCTCTAAATGCATTGTGGCAAACTTAATAGCCTCTATTTTTGACATGGGTTTTAGGGTCAAGAAGGTGTCTATCTTGTGAATCCAAGATCTTGTGGATGTCTTACCGCTGCCATCAAATGTAGGAATAATTAATTTATTCATTGCATGTTTTAAATCTCTATTCTAACCCCTAGGTCTCTTATCCTTCTGAGTCCTACTGAATTCTCTCTTCTGAACCATGTAATAGGGAAATGTCAAATCAACTTTGACATTATCTAGTAACATATCCCACTCATCATGAATGTTCATCACATTCTCTAGAAGAATGCCTGTTACCTTAGGCGGTGCTACCGCTTCCCCTGCATTATTCTCTACAAAATTAGGCATAAGGGGCTTATTGAAAGTATGAGTCGGGGCCCTAGCTACCCTAGGTGATCCTTCTACACTCCCTCCACCACTATGATGGCTCTGGGGTATCCTGGATGTTACTATCAATTGCTGGATAACCCCTGTAAGCTGCTGTAGTACATCAACAATATGATCTTGTCTGTTTTGTATGGCCCTCAATGTTTCCCTAGCCTCTCTACCTGTCTCCTCATCCATATTTGTACCTAGAATAACTTGATAAAAAACAATCTCCTCATCTTCCTCTGTATGCCTGCTCTCTATGTCAACCTATACTGAAGATTCTATCTATTCCTTTTTAGCTCTGTTATGTCTAAATTCGTATGATCTGTGCCTTCTATGCACACCTTCTCAACATTGTTACTCCTAAACCCAACTGATAAACTGAAAACCAACCCACTAGGATGGCAAGATCAAAAGCTATGATACCACTGTAATAATCCTAACTAGCTGTTACCAAAAGTTGACTGCAAAGTTTTCTAATATCTAGAGTGATACTTGTCTAATTTTTTTTATAACATATATGTATATCCTTCTATCTTTTCAATTTCTCAATGTATGAAGAAAAACATATGAACAACAATTTCTACTATGCCTCTAATGTTGATAATCTTTCATCATATATTCAAAACTATTTAATGTATACATCAAAATTACAATACAAACATTCTCTTTTTCCCTCAGTGCAATGTCCAAAATAGATTCGAATTAAAAGCATGCACCTTATTCTTACACACTAGTAGGTGGTCAGTAGAAATCAGCAAGGCGACGTTGATAACTCACTGCTTGTCTACCCTCCTGTCGGCTGCAGTTCATACATCACTGCTCCTCTATGTCTACACTGCTACATTGAGTCACTAGTCATGCCCAACCCATACCTTCCAACGCACGACATCGAGGAACATACATTCTGCACCCACCAACATTCGGTGTCGGGAGCTACCACACTAGGTCGTAGTGTAGTCAGCACACCCAACTCGACTGTGATGAAACGTGGGCCGTTGAGTTATGGTTACTACCCAACACTATTGTAATACAACGACTACCTTCCAGCTTGACTCTCAATGCAATCCTTGCTGTGACAAATGTAAGCTCTACTCCCAGCCTTCTCGTATTCCAAAGACATGTCGAATCACCCCTGTAGTGGGTGCTCAACAATGGTGTTGACTGTGAATATGAATTCCAAACTAGATACTTTCTAGGCTGTCGCCTCCCAGCTGTAGAGATACATGACAGAAGGGAAAAGAGCTCTCAGCATTGTGAAACTCCTTCATGAGATCTCCACACAGAGCTGTAACCCATTCAATATCTTATAGACCACAAAGCCATGTTTCACTGACCACTCAAATTCCAGAATGAGAACAACCTCCTTGCTGCGTGAGCAGTCTGTTGATTTCTAGTGTTTTAAAAATGAAATCGGTGACTTGCAAAGCCAATGTTTAACTGTTGTGCCCAAATTCTGAAAATATGTTTATTTACCTACTTGCTATGACTGAAACCCATAATTATTATCTAATAACACTAATTTCTGTACTTACACGTTAATCTCCAATGTGAAATCTGAATGATGCCACTCTTACCGAGATGCTGGGGCTACGTCCAACTCCTTAGAATTTTCCTAAGGGGTTTCATCCTCAAGAAAATAGAACCAGTCACAAAGTAACCAGAAATTTTTTTTCCTTTTTCTTTATAATATTTATGGTGCTTTCCCCAAGGAGTGCCTTTTGCTTATATAACCTCAAAATGAGGGAAACACTGAAAACTAAGAAATGTGGGATAAAGTGCACTCACTTAAGTTTCTTTTTAATATAAAGTAACTTTAAGTCATAAAGTGACTTTTTTAATCTCACTTTATAAAATAAAGTGACTTAACTATAGAAAATAGGTCCCAAATAATAAATATTCACCCACTGAAGCCTGTGACTGGTTGACATCCTCTGAAAGAAGCCACTAGTCTATTCAGATGCCATAATGGCCTATCACGGAGAAGGGGACATTACATCTAATGAAATTGTCCATTTGTGTTTAAAGACCCATGACTTTATCTATTTGATGTATGAAAAAAATTAGGTCAACAATTTTATTTTCATTAGTTAAATCATCATGGACAATAAACCATTAAATTCATCATTCAAGCTGCACATCCTCTTTAATTTTCCACTTGTGTTTTGCACACTATAATGTTGGACGCAATAGAAGATTGGAGCATCTCAATCTTATCCCTCTAGACTACCTTTATTTTTCTCATAAAAGTAGATACATAAATTTATGGTCTTGTATGCTATTGTAATTTTGTTGGAGCTTCCTAATGCATATTTGGCATTTCTACATTTTTTTCATGGGACATACACATGGAAGCCATTTGACATTTGGTTTAGCCAAATTGGAATCAATTTTTTTTATTTGATCTAGGTCTTTTTGGATATTTATGTTACACTCCCATAGGTCATTAGCCATCCTAATAAGATTTTGCATGCTTTCCTTGAGGAGATACTTGATCAACTTTTTAATGTTCTATCTAGCCTTCATATCCTTTGCTTTTAATAAAATATTCAAATTTTTAACTTCTTCATGTGGCGTGCTAATATGTTCTGGTGTAGTAAGAGGTGATTGTTGAGAATTTTAGCCTCTATTTCATACAACCAAAAATTTGGGATGATAAAAACTTAAGATTATACATCCAAATAATAATAAAAAATATTTAGAAAATCTATCTAATAACATGTACAAACAAACTCTTCCTACAATGACTCTTTGAAGATGAATATCACGGAAGTCCCAACATTTTCCAACTTGATATATAGTGTAGAATAAGTGTGGTAATCCAACCTTACTTCGGAATGAGACAAGCCCATGTTATCCCTATACTACATGAACTTCACAATACTTCTAAGTTTTTTCAAAGAATCTACGACAATTATCTAAATATCAAGTTTCTCCATTTGGACTCTTCTTTCTCTCAACCATCTCCTTTATAAAATGATACTACAAATCAATATATGTGGTTCTAGCATGGTAAGTTGCATTCTTTCTCAAAAATATTACAATTCATTACTGTTTTACTCTTGAAATCAATCTTGCTATTCAATTTCTTCAAACACTATACTTCCTTACAAGCATGTGTTCCATCCATTTATATTTCTTCATAAGTTGACATGGTGATTGTCTACTACCTCTTGCTCGTCCAAATCATTGTTTGATCAAACATAATAAACACATACCGACTTGTACAACTTTGGTTTTCAAGATCTCTAACCCAATTTGAATTCATAAATCCATGTGCACTCAACACTATGTACATATTATTGGAATTATGATAATGAATAAACCATACTTTCCTTCACGAAATTGAACACTCTCTTTACCCATGCTGAATGGTTCTTACTTGTCTTGGCGATAAAATTTCTTATAACTTCAACTAGCTGAGCAATATTTAGTTATAATGACACTATTAAAAATTCCAGGTTTGAGTATTTTTAATCATGTCTTATAAAAATAAAAAAATTCTCATAATTGACATGTCACATTAAATCCAATCTTCACAAATGGGCTAATAGATGAAAATTAAATTAAATTTTTATAAATTTTTATTTAAGAACCTAAACTACATCAAAATGTGCCACAAAATAGAAACAACAATTGTAACCAGAGTGACAACAATTCAAAACTATAGTAAAATCCACAACAAATTACAATTTACATAAACATTAATCAACTGAACCTACAAATTTGAAAGCTCAATCACAACCTCTGAGTGAGATTTTCATACAAGGGCAAAGAGGTTTCCTCCTCTTGTCCTTGAAACCAAAGGGTTTTCATTCTTTGATTTCCTTTACACTTGTTTGATTACTTGAACACAAAGGCTTAAAACATTTATTTGTGAGTCTTTTGTGTAGAATGAAATTCCTCCCAATAATGAAAATTTGGACATATATCTCTCTAGTTGACCTTTTCCACCTTGGGAGGTGAAATGTGGCCACTATGTGTTACCAGGGTTTCACATTCCCTTGATGTCACATCTGCAATGCCCTTACTTAGAAATCACCTCATTGGAATGTATAGAGCCATTTGGAGGTGTGAGGAAGCCCTTCTCCTTGTGATCACAACTATGAGATCTATTAGAAGGATGGTCAGGAGATGGCGTTAAGACCATTAGGATTGAAAGTACAATCAATGCATTAATGGAATCATGTGAATCTTGATGTTTATCATCATTAAAGTACATGTGAAACCAAGCCTTTAGGATGAAAAACTGTTTCCCAACATGATAATTTTGACTGGGTAGTTGTAGGACCTTATTGGGTCATTAGTGTCGAGATGGATCATGTAAGGAGGAAGGTGAAAATTGAACAAATGAAAAAGGCATGAGTTTTGGAGTTAATGGTCATGGGTATGAATTACAAGGTACCAAAATAAGAACATATATAAACATGAAATTTCAAAGGGATAACATAGTGTAAAGCATTAATGATTAGAGTTTGGGGTACATAAAAAGGTACTCAAGTAGGGACTGCAGGTTGAAAATCTAATTTTAATATTTAAACGTGTAAGGATTAGGGAGTTGTGGTTTGGGAAAAATGCATGCTAGTAACAAAAATATGATACTCCAACAAAGGTAAGGAAATAGGTGGGTTTGGAGAAAATATATAATGTCTCATGACATACACCTAGGATATTAGTTAACAAAATATTTGTATTTGAAAGAGAAATATTGATTACTAAGTTATAACACATGTCACACTACACACTAATGTGCACAAATATTTTGTGTCAAACATGACACAACAACACTAAAAAAATAAAATACCTTACTATTGCTACAAGAAAGATAGCATCAATAAAAGACTTACCAATCATGGTTTGAACCAACATGAAGCACCAATGAGAGGGTAGAAAATGACAATGACAATTAGGTACTAAATTACAATTATAAACTTTCATGAACCAAACAAAAGGGTATGATGAGGGACTCATTAACCTTAAATACATACCAAACACTTTTATTGGCACTCACAACACCAAATGAAACCTACACAAATGGTGGAGCAACTAGGAAATATCACATCTCGACTAGATGGCATGAGCATGAGTTTCCAAACTAGGAGGATGATGAGGGTGAAAGCTACATCCAATAAAGTCAACAAAAACTCAAACAACACCCAAACTCAAGGGAATAAATCTCCAAAAGAGATTTCACTACTAGAAGGTAGAAGCCTTCCAATGACAAGAGTGACAAAAGGCCACTTTTGTGCATAGGCACATATCAATGCAAAATATGAAATAACTTCTAATTACAGACACCTATCAATCAAGTTAGCATGGAAAGATTCATTAGGTTAAGGAAGACAACTTTTGTATACAAAGGTTGCTAAAAAATGAGTAAAAGTACTTGTTGTCTGATAAAATAGAGGATGATAGCTTGTTAGAAAATTACAACATGTAGAAGGGACACTAGTCCCATGGAGGAGACTATTGCCCATAGAAGAAACTAGTGGAAGTACTTAGGTGTCTCAAAAATGAATTGAAATCATGGAACAATGTAGATCTCCACAAAAAAATTAGAGTCCAAAAATTATGTCATAGTCATATTTTTCCATTGTAGTCTTAACTAGAGATTGATTAGTAGGTCTCAAACCTAAGGACAATACCCAAGACCCATAGAAATGAGATTACAAAATAAAAAGGACTCCATAAATACAAATAATAACTAGGAAACCAAGAAGGAAATCCATGTCCAATATCCAACACACCAACCAATGAAGGAGACATTCACTAGAAGACTGGAGGCCTACTAGGGAGTCCAACATGATTCAAGGACAATGGGGCACAATGGAAATATTCTCAACATGCCCTACTTGTCCTTCTACCACGGGAAGAACCTAAATGGAATAAACCAATGGTGTGTTCTCTCACAAATAACCCAAAATTGGGAAATGATCAATACAACCCAATTACCAAAATTGAGCATTCTCTTACACGTTAAGTTCATTTAAGAAGGATACTATATGTTAACTAAGTTTATTTTACCAACATAACTAGATTTTTAAAGAGAATACAAAATGATATTAACATTCAACACCGACATCGAGAAGTCATACAAATAAAGATAGCTTTTTCATCACTTATTTGGGCTATTTATATTCCATCTAAAAGTGGGTTCCATATCCATTTGTTACAATTACATGAGAGGAATCAAGGTCCTAACATATAAATTTTATAAAATTAAAAAAAAAAACTAAGGGAAGGATTATATATCTACCAATTGTCACCATCCAATGCTTCTACAAGATGAATGCTCCAAGATCTATGATCCCAAACTATGGTTTTATGTCATTCAACCATGTGGCACCCACAAGGCCAACTCCACATGCTATGAGATAATTAGTTGGGTGCAAGCATTGTACATGCTCATGCAATATAAGGAAGTACAGTTAGAAAACACATCAATCTAGAGAAAACATCCATGATATAAAGACACATATACCAATAAGTGTAATCAACCAATTATAGAATAACATGACTAAGGTGGAAAAGGTTACCAATAATGAGCACAAGAAATGACCCATATCATATAGCATGTCACATGCCAACAATAGAGCATACATAGAAATAAATACACGTGATGATGGTCTCATCTAAACACATAATATATGCTTAAGGGAGATCTACCACCTACCATCATCATAAAAAATAATCCACACAACATAGTATATAACATGCTAACAAGCAAACATATATCATGGAAATAAACACGTGCAATCATGGTCTCACACTTACACACAAAGTTAAAGATGGGTCTCACATCGAATGTCGATCCGATGGTAATAAGCATGAGGACCTTGAGAGAAGTAAGGGAGTGTCATCACAATATCTCAAAGGGATGACTACATGGAATTGAGTATGCACCCACTTGCCCCACAAGTGTATCCAATAAAAAATATCTAGTGACTTTCAAAGAGTGGCATTTCCTTGACAATCTCTAAAGATGTTTAGAGTGTAGCACGTCCTTTGCACTCATATTGCACCTTTACAAGTGATTCAAGTGAGCTACAACATTAATATATTAATTATTTTTATTTACCTCATGCATTTTAATTATAAATTACTAACTCTTTTCCTATTCTATCATGGTATCCCTTTGTTTCTCGAAAAACATAAAGATCCACTCCTTTCCTACACCCTATACCTCAAATCCTAGGCCCATCATGTTAAACTCTATTTGAGTGTGGTGTGAATTTTAATGCACAAATTTTGGGTATAAAATTTAATAATCTTCAAAGATTTTGAATAAAAAAATATTACGAAGATTAATTTTCTTTCATTCAAATTCATCATAAATTATTCCCAATTTCAATATTATATAAATAAATTCAATGAAAAATAATAAAAATTTCTCAAAACTTGATTGATGATTGCTTAATTTTTTCATATTTTTAAAATTGACATCTTTAAAAATCCAATCACACTCTTTGGTTTCAATGGTGAACTGTATCAACCTTTTGAACTAAAATTCACTTTCTTAAACCTTTTTTTCCATAAGTTAATCCCAAAATTACACAATGATTTAATCTAATTAAGATTCATCAAAATTCTCTATAATATAATTAAAATGGTTTCATAAGGGTAAGTATGACAAACATACAATGAAGGAATTCAAAACATAGAGAAACGAAGAGAATTAACTCAAGTTGACACTTTCCAAAAGTATCAGTTCCCTCCAAAATTGAGAAGACTAGCAAAACGCAATGCAAGCAAAGCTTCAACCCTTCCTTTGTAATTTAAATCCTATCCCGAATGATACAATTCTCAAACAAATTTGACCAATGTCAAATTTTGAGGGAAGAGGAAGAGGGAGAAGGATAGATTCTCAAAAAATGAGAGGACAAAATAAATAAAAATATCATTTTCCTTTTATCTCTCTTTTCTATTTTTTTTTTCACTTTTTTTTCATATTTTTCCTTTCAAAATTCATAATTTATCAAAATGCCTAAGTTATTTTCATTTTCCAAAAGAAAACAAAATAATTCCGATTAGCACCTTTTCCAAGACAATTTTAATATTTTATTAAATATTCAAAAGTCATAGAAATAATTTTTAAATAACAATTAAACTAATCTAGAAGAGAAGAGAAGACGAAGAGGTTTTGCCTGCAATCATCAGTGACTCTGTCCTCGATAGTATGTTCATTGCACAGTCGGCTTTCATCAAACGGGCGATAAAACAGGTAATAGGTGATGAACACCCTAATTCCACTTCAAAGCAGTTCCTCTACCCTTCCCAGTTAGTATCAATATTTCTCTTTAACGTAATGGATTTAATGCAGTCTGTTCACTTAATTGAAATTCTTGCGTTTAAAGTGGTTCAAAAACAATTCTGGATTGGGAATAATCTAAAAAATGCCATGCAACACTATGAATTATGGAGTGGCCAAGCACTTGTGGGGGGGGGCTTATTTTCTCATCATTAATTAATGCAATTTCATGATTTTCTAGCAACATGCGACCGTGCTAAACGAACGCTTGATAGTCACAATGTTAAGTATCTGAACAATGTCCTCAAGGTTACTGCGAGGGTTCTTAGAGTGCAGTTGGAAAATAAGGTGAGAAAGACTGTTGGTGCTCTTTTGGAACTCCTTGGGTCACCAAATCCCACATCCCCAACACACACTCATCTCACTCGATCCTCAGTTTGGAAGCTGTCGGGTCATGGTAAGGAATGGCAAATTTGGGAGGAGGGTGAAGCGTCAGCTGTGGTGTCTAAGGAAGCACCTTCTCAGCGATATGGGTGCTTCAGTCATGAACGCGAACATAGAGTTGCAAAGAACACAACTCAGCCAAATCAACCTGCTGCTATTGTCGACACCGCCTGGAAGCCGATACCTATTCCAGAATAGGGGAGTGGGTGGGGTTCGAACCTAGCAGGTACTGCGGGTTGGTTTGCGAAAGAGGACATGCCCCGTGGCACTAATTGGAATATACCTAATTCCCTGGACCCAACAGATGAATGGATAGATGGTTGGCCCTCGCATCCTCACTTCGGTATTCAACAAAATGACTCTGCTGCAATGGAGGAATGAGCAATCAATTTGGGGTGACAGACTGGAAGTTGAAAAGTAGACATTTGGGCAATATTTTGGTATTGTATTAGTCGGTTATGTGCTAAAAATTTTGCGTCCATGTGGCTTTTACCGTGCTTAGGGTAGTAGTAGACATTCGGGAATATGTTTTGTTTCATATTAATCAACTAAGTCCTAATCTTTTGCGCCCATGTGGCAAAAATTATGGTTAAGTTAGTACAGGTAATGTATATTTCATACAAATGTAGTTTGATCTCTCGAATATGTAATGTTATTGGAAAATCCTCTGGATCAAATTATGTACAAGCAATGATTCCAGGTTTTCTTTCTGATTCTTTCCCGGATGAGCTTTCAAATCAGCTTCTAAATAGTAATAATATATTCAGTGGCTCGCCCACTTTTGCTTTCAAAAAAAAATAAATTAAACTAATCAACAATTTAATTATGATTCTTGCTCTGTTCTTGCTGTATGGATTTGGGCTTCTCCCTTTTTGGTCGGCTCCTTTCTACTATGGTGTGAACAGAGATGTAATGACTCTTTAGTCTGTTGGAGAGTTGAAGAGGTCTTTGGATTGTTGGGGCCTTGTGGTTGGGGCTTTTCTTTACCCATTATTTCTAGTTGGGATTGACAAGGTTGTGAGGAGGATTATTACTGTCCATGGAAGAAGCCTAGGCTTTGGTTTCCTTTCTTCCCAAGGCTTGTTTTGGAGAGTTGAAGAGGTCTCTGGATTGCTGGGCCTTGTGGCTGGGCCTTTTCTTTACCCCATTATTTCTAGTTAGGATTGACAAGGTTGTGAGGAGGATTATTACTTTCTATGGAAGAAGCCTAGGGTTTGGTTTCCTTTCTTCCCGAGGCTTGTGGTGGTTGTGGTTTATGGTTCAGAGGTTCTTAGTATTGGGACCCTAGTGCAGTGAAGGCTTTCCCTTTCGTGCATGTGCAATTAGCTATGCGTCGGTTGTTACGTATGGTGAAGACATGGGTTGAAGTTATACTTTTCGAAGTTACTTCTTGTAATGGTTGTTTTAGTGGGCTATCATTTATCTCTTTGGATGCCAGTATGGATATTGATGGTTGTTGACTGAGTCATGATGACTGTCTTTTACGACTCTCCTTTTGTCTTCTTTTTGGGACTATCCATCTTAGCTGGTAAGGATAGTGGTTTTGTTTTCTCCTTTGGCTAGTCGTTTGCTGAAAGTTTTCAAGGGCTTGTTTTGGTCTATGGTTTTTGGTTAAAGTTTGCAGTTGGCCTTGGGGTTGTTCTATTAGCAATAAAAAGGGATTGAAAAATTATGTTTGCTTATTCTTATTTCTTTGTTCCTATGGAGGAGGAAGTGTCTTCTATAGAGGTGGAGATATGTTTTGTGATTAAAGAAGCTAGTAAATTTATGTGTTCTTTTCCTTTCTGTGGTTGTTTGGGAGTAGGAAGGATTCATGGTGTTCTATCCTTCTGGTCGATCTCTTCCTTTTTTGCTATTATAGAGTTGGGATCCTTATATATTGAGGTGGAAATAAGCTTTGAAGTGGGGAGGTAGTCTTTCAGTCAAGGAGATGTTATTTTGTCTCGGAATGGTTTAGACACCACTTTGTTTTCTATTGTGCCCACTTTGTGGGTTGCTGGTAGTGTGTTGATAGTGGCTTCTTTTGGCATATGCATTGTAAGTGGACAGTTATGGCCTATTGTTCTCCTAGTGACCCTTTTGTTACTTTGTTGATTATGTGTCTCTTGTGGCCCTGATTTGTGACTTCCAACACCTTTGTTGATGTGTTGTTTTCTTGACAACCTCTTGACTGTATTATGGTCATAAACCTTATGTGAGTGCTTAATTAATCAAAAACAATTTAATTATCATTTCTAACATATTTTAAATAGCATTTTCCCCTTTATTTTAAATTTTGAATTTTGAATTTCTTAATTCCTCATGAATCAAGAACCATTATCACCCAAGATTTAACATTGAAAATACAATTACATGCCATTAGAAAAATAAACCAAAATATAAATGACGGTTTACTAGATTTTTACAACATAGGGAGTATAGAATCACCATTGTTTCAGATATGAAACCATAAAGGAAAACACGGGGATCATCTCACACTCAAACTGGATGCAATAGGGATTACCATACACATTAGCCAAAAGTGGCATTCTCAATATGAAATTACAGATATAGACTCCCCGCCAAAACCAGAAGACTTACTATAAGAACTCAAACAATTACAAACTCCCTTCTGTTTCTATCTCTTTGGCACAAATATTAGAAACAAAACCATATATATGAAAAAAGAAGAGCAAAGAATACCTTCAAAAATTGAGAAGTCACTGTACTTGTAAGTATATCTGCATACTTTGCAAGCTCTCTTTCAAACTTGTTTCAGTCATTTGAGTCCAAGCTCACTTTTATTGCATCATACCAGCTTCTTCTTCAGGTACCAGTTGGGAAATAATCCTAACACCCAAGAACTTCCTTTAAATAAGTCATAGTTTTGGATAACATTGTCCAAAATTTGACTAGAAATATAGACTTCACATACTGCATGGCAATTTGAACAAAGAAACCTTAATTCTGTTGCAAGTTTCAACTCGCAAGTCAAAACAAATTGACATAAAAATGACTATCCCCTGAGCTTCGCTGACTAGTACTCTAATGGCATCCTCAATCCTTCTACAGTCCAAAATGAAAATCTTCCAAAGTTGTGCAGAGGTGAAAACACTAGAGACTGGAGCTCCCATTTTCTAATGAGGATCTTGATCCTACTATTCGACGGATGATATGTCATTATTATAGGACAAGAAATGCTAAGATCACAGAGAATTAAAAATCCTACTTAGGAAAAGCTAGAAATTTGTTTGCACTTAATAAGTGACTCTATTTCCTATATTTCATGTTTTATAAATAAAATCACATCATAGTTTTTACTTTCGTTTTAAATAGGATTTGGTTACCATGAAATTGACCACTTTTAGCCTAAGTGATCACCTTGATATATTTGGGCCAATTTTATTGCACTATTGTTTTTGAAAACCCCCCTTTGTTTAGACTTGTTACCTTCATTTTCAACAACCTAATGGATTCAACCCTACATTCAATGAAAATATATATGTTTCTTTCTTGAATTTCAAATCTCTCTTAAATGGTGATTTTTTGTTTTGAAATTTCAAAGAAAAAGTTGTGTTTTAAGAATTAATGTGGAAAATTATTTAGATGATTTAAATATAATAATTGGTTCATTTGTTTCTCACATTACAATCTTATAAAAAAATTCTAATAAATACATATATGATGGACAAACAATTTAATGATATCTTTTTTAAAAGAGTGGTTATGAATTAGATATAATCTTTACAACTTGTAAAGAAAAGGTGCATGATCAACTAAAAACCTAAGGAGTTATATGGTCAAATAATATTCAACAATTTGTCTATGTTTTTGATTAAAAAAGCAGCCAGAACAAGGGGGCTGACCCAAAGAAAACACAGCCAGTACGAGAAGTGCAGACTACTAGCACACCAGGAGAGTCAACAAACCCTCAGCCAAATCCTTTTTTGAAAATCAAAAACCAAAAACTAGAAACAACAGGCCCCAACTTTACCATGAAGTTGGTAACCAGCATGTTAACACCAACAGACCCCAACTTCACCACGAAGTTGGTAACCAGTTTGTGCAAGTTAGTATCAGCAGAGTTTAAAAAACCAAAAGTAAAGTAGCAAGAAACAGTAATACGGTCACAAGCGTTAAACAAAGTAACCAACAGGCCCAAAACGACCAACCAACGAAACGATTTGTCTATGTTATAAGAACAACAAATAATTACATTTCTTTTGACAAATAAAACCTAGTACTGTAACTTGTAATATTTCAATTTATTTTTCTTCGTTCATAGCTAAAATCTTGCCTCATGGAACATTTATCTACATCTTTAGATCAATATATTAATAACCAAACTTAACACTTTCTATATGTGTTACACTTCTAACTTTAAATCACTTATGTCATTGTCCAAGCGGTAAGTGCACCAAGATGGTGTGCAAAAAGGGGGTATAAGTGGCCACTTTTTTTTTCTCCTGAAATCAGGTAAACTTGAACTTTGAAGAGAAATTTGAGAGTCATGCACTCAAAATTAGAAGATATACAAGGAACAAAAATTGTAGTACTCTAAATCTAGTTTATAAACTACTAAAGTTTTTTTTTAAATGGATAAGATTAAGAGGGACAAATCCATTGTGCATGAAAAATTGTTCCTGATTTTTTTAAAAAAATATGACATAGTGTCTCGCGTGCGCATAAAAGAAGATATAGTTAGATTTAGTATTTTGAAGAACTTTTTGGTAGAATGATAGGTAAGAGTGAGAGGTAGAAGTTGTATATTTTTTTGTAATTTTGTGTTTAGTATTTTTTTAATGATTTTTTGAAGTGGGCACATCCTGAAAATCAGGTGTTTGTTCGTGCATTGGACATAACTTGCATCAAAATAAATAAAAATAATTTTTTTAAAAAAAGTGTATAGAATCAAGTCTAGAACAATAATATGTAATTTGATTTAAATTTGGTCAAGTAGATAAAAAATTATTAATAAAATGGTAGACATGTCTCTGAGAACTATGGAGACACTGATAAAGAAAATTAAACTTTACTATGCTAATGTTGTCCAAAAATAATAAAACTTATATGGTTAGAAAGCTCAGAAGACGTGTGAAATTATGGTGGTAATTTTAGAAATACCCACTTGATAATGTGTAAGCCTGATGACGATGAAGTTGAGAAATCAACTTGGAAGAACAAAGGACGTATAAAAGGAGAGAAATGGAGGGAAAATAGGCCCCCAAGCCTTAGGGTCATTATCCAAGGATCTTATCTAAGCATAACATGATCGGGTTATGTAGAACTAAAAATATATATTTTTAGTTCTACAAAACCCGATCGAGTTTTGTAGAATTAAGAACATATGCATGTAAACTTAATATACAACACATATGTATATATGCATGGGTGTATGTGTGTGTGTGTATACACACACACACACACACACATCTCTCTCTCTCTCTCTCTCTCTCTCTCTCTCTCCTCCATCACCATCTTTGTCTATTCTATGCCCTAATATCCCTCTTTCACTCTCCCCCTCCCTCCTATCCCTTCCCTCCATCACCATGCCTTTCTGTCTCTCTTGACTTGTTCTCTTTGTTTACCTCATCTCCCTCCCCTCTCTCCTATCTTCCTAATATCTCCTCACTTAAATCATAAATGTTATTTAGGATTTGTCTTAGGGGAAATAACATTTTTTAGATAACTAAAATGTGTACGAATTCTATAAGACTATGAACTTGGTGCATTTATCACCAATATGAACATTGCACATTTAGCTCAATAGAACCTGATCAGGTTTTGACTAAACATAACCGGTACACATTTTATTGAACTAAAGTTCATTCTCAATGGCCAAAAAATACTATTGCAACTTGTTCCAAGGCCCCACAACAGGTTGTCATGGTTGTTTGCGATAGTATTAGATAGTGTAAGAGTTTTTTTGTCACATATGATTTCAAATGGTTGATTTATCTTATTTTTATTTATTCTTGAAGTTATTTTTATTGTTAGTACTTTTGATTATAACAAATTGCAATTTTTTTTTAATTGATTATGTACGTTCATTATGATATTATATTTTATTTATTCTTGAAGTTATTTTTATAGTTAATACTTTTGATTATAAAAAATGAGTTGGGTTTTGTATCAATATTTTCAAAATGATATTATGTAGGACAATCGATATTAATGAAGGGAAAGAACAAGAGAGGAACAATTGAACAATAAGAGGTGAAAAAGGAAATAAAAAGGGATCGTATGAGGAGATTATGTGAAGGTACGTCATCTAATGTACCTAATGAAAATGATTAACATACAAAAATTCAAATTGATGTGATGAATGAACCTAATGAAAATGATGAACATACACCAATTCAAATGCATAAGATGAATGCACCTAATAAAAATGATGAACATATACCATTTAAAATTGATGTGATGAATGCAAGTAATGCACCTAATGAAAATGAAAAACATATACCATTTAAAATTGCTGTGATAAATGCACTTAATGAAAATGAAGAGCATGCACCAATCTTAACACCTCCTAGAATTATTCATACAAAACTAAAATTTTTAATTGACATTGATTAAAATATTTTGTAGCTAATGCCTGATAGTATTTCTTAACAAACATGTAGAAGAATGGTTAGAATAATGATAACTATTTTGAAAACTTAAATCTGAAATGATTAGAAATTAGTTGTTGAAATGATTAAAAATCTGAAATTTAGAGAGACAATGAGAAATTTGAGGTTAACAACATCCAAAAATAATAGTGAAAGAATCATTGTGAGAAATATATTTGATGCATATCAAGCCATTGGTTTGATATTGATAGGATAAATATCTGTTATCATTTTAAACCTCTTGCTAGAGTCTAGGGTAGTCTCATTATCTACTGTTCCTTATTTACTATAATCTGTTTCATTATCTTCAAAAGACTTGGTTACTATTCAGGTTAGATCAGTGGCATGCAACCACATGGACATTAGTTTCATGGTTTAAGGTTTTTATATACTTTGACATACATGGATCAAACTTAATTTCCATTCCCAAAATGCTATATACTTATGTGATAAATCTGCAGTTGTATTTTAATAGGTAATTAACTATTTGGGAAATGAATATGTGTGCATAATGTGTTGGATGTATATGGGTTTGTTCCTATTTAAATGTCTACATTGTAGAACTGTTCGTTGAAGGAAGGCAAATTGAGCACACATATGTATGCTTATCCATGAAGACCCAGTCTTGTAGCTAAGGAGAAATTAATGGGAACCAATTCGGGAGCACAATTAGCAACAACCAAAGAAATACTAAGTCATGATGTTGTTTCTAATTCTGAGAAAATCTAGGAAGTGTGTGTATATTATGTACTTGATAAGAGAGACACAACACATCAATAAGTCATTGCATTAGTTCAAAAAGGTTAGATAAGCATGTAAAACCAACTAATATCGACCTATTGCCTTCTAACTAAGAAGAGTGTGATTAGTAACATAATAGCCCTCAGATTATGCTACCATCAGTGACATATACGACTTAGCATGAAGGATTTTAGTTGAAAACAAGCTAAATGATGAGAAAACATGCATTCTAGCTCTAAGAATGGAGATAATAACAATGTAAAAGCATGAACTATGAAGTGAAATATGAGTTCTAAGATTAATCTAACAGCATAACAATACATTTACAATATGAGATGAAGGCTTTTTTGCTCTAAAAAATGGCTTCTATTTATAGAAGAATGAGAGAGAGAGAGGGGAGACAAGGCCCATTAATGAGTTGAGGGACTCATTAATGGTGGTGTAAGAACCATTAATGCCTTGGGCATTAATGAGGCATGGAGGAGACACGGGCTTAAGGCATCTTCATTAACGAGGCATTAATGAAAGCCTTAAAGAGGCAAGGGGAGGGTGTAAGACTCAGCTTGGCAAGTTGGTCTTTTAAGAAAGTCATGCTTGTGAAAGTTGACTTTCTCAAGTGGGTGGAGTTGCTAATCATTCCCTAATGGAATGTGACAACATTAGGAGATGGGATAGGGTAGAATTAGGATTAGAATTAGATTAGCAAGGGTGAATGGGTTGAGAAGGGTTAGAACCCAGGGTAGAAGTGGTTGAGATAGGTTAGGTTGGGGTTTAGGGGAATATTAATTAAATGAATTAAACTTATTTAATTCATTCAAAAATAGGAATTTAATTATTTAAACAATTCAATTGCCTTTTAATAATTAGGGGACTATAGCCATTTTAATTAAATTAAATAGGCTAGGGGAATGGGTTATTTGTAAGTGGGTAATTGATTTAGGGATTTATTTAATTCCTTTATAATTAAATGCTATAGCCATGTTTGAATTTGGTTTGATTTAAATGGTTTGAATTGATTTTCATCATATGGCTATAATAGTTGATATAAATTAGTGATAAAAATCACCCAGGACATTAAATTGATTTGAAGAATTATGCCAAGCAGTAACAGGGTCGTTTAGACATAATCGAGGGTATGATCACACTTAGAATAAATAGGGTCCATAGTTAGAACAGACTAAATTTAGGTGGTTACATTTGCCCCTCTTTGAATTGATGTGCGAGTAGCGCATTGATTCAAAGAAAGTTTCTGATTTCAACTTCAGAAAGATTGAGAATCCCGTTCTTGGTTGTCGAAAAAAATGTTGATGAGATTAGTCTTGCACTTGATCGAACAAAACTGATAGAATTGATTTTGAACTTGGTTGTTGTCCAAAAATCAATAAAAGATTTTAAAGATACGAATTCTAAACTTGATTGTCGTCCAAAAATTGATAATAATGATTCTGAACTTGGTTGTCATCCAAAAGTCAGTAAGAAGCTGTCAAGAGCTTAATAAGAATCTTTTAAAAATGAGAAAACACAAGATAACCAGCTTATGAGAACCAAAGCTTTCTATCCAATAGTTCTGAATTTAGTCAAGGAAAATGTTATGCCCCTATTTTGTTTGATAACGAAGTCATTTTGATGTTTTTTTGAGCAAAAAATTAATTGATGATAGTGTGATCATGCCCCCTCAGGAACAAAATCAAAAGAAAAGAATAAATCCCTCAGTTGAAAGAATGTATCACTTGCAGGAAGCGGTTAGGTCAAGAAAGAATGGAATAGAAGAAGTGAAGAAATGGGGGTGTGTTAAGAGTAGACACACGAGTACCAAGTTAATCACATTAAAAAGGTGAGTTCGATTTTGTTCCCAATTGATCAAAGCTTTTGGGAATCATGGATATGTAAATATCTTGGATTTTAGAAGAAGAAATTAGAAAGGAGTTTGAGCTCAAAATTCCTTATGTTGTTATTTCTTTTATAAATGCACCATGCAATCTCTAAATGCAGCTATATGCAGACTCTTAGGACTTGTCACTGATTTAACAAATATTGCAACATTTTTATCATTATTGGGCACTTTTCAGAATGGATACCACCTGATAGTACAACCATCACTAATACCCACTGATATTATGAAAGTATGAATACTATGTTTTATTGAAATGTCAGAAATAGACTTAGGCACTAAGGCATAGAAGCCAGGATAACAAAATAGTCACCTTCCTTTTAATATACCAGATTCTGATTAAGGCAAGATATTGGACCCGAAATGACATTGAAAATTCATATCCTTGGGTACATTATGATTTGTATACCTTAGTGAGAAGCTGGATAAGAAAACAGACAAGGAAATTGTTTCAAACTCACCGTAGTTTACACATAATGAAGATCGAGATATATGTGGCTATCCACCCATAGTAGAAACTCTTACCATAAACATCCAAGTTAGGTGAAATTTATAAGATCATTTGGAACAACCACCATACGTAGAAAATCAAGAAAACATTATGCCCCCTATCCTTGCGACTCTTTGTCTTTGCGCAGACGTCATTGAGTAACTAAGAAGACATAATAAATTATCAATTGAGAATCAATCAAATAAAATTTATAATTACTTAGATGCCCCTAGTTAAAAACATCATCAGGACATAAAAGAATCATAATCAAACCAATAGAAAACTACTTGTTTAAGATAGCACTTGTTCATTCATATGTCAAAACACAGTAGAGATTTTATCAATCAGAAAATTGTAATGCAAGCAATATGGTGTTCCATGTTTGTGCATTGATAGGATAATTTGTTTATGTTTGTGATCCAATAGAGCCTTAATGGAACTCTGTTAATGTAAATGTCATGTCTGATGTTTTGAAAAGACACTGTTATTTTGAAAAGTGCCATTTGTTTTGCATGTATCAAGAAACATTGTGTCCGTGAGGCAAACCAGCCTAGAGAAACCTAGCAACCACAACTGACTATGGCAGCAAAGATGCCCCCAGTGCAGAATGAATTATTTCTAAGATGTAAAGATAGACAAATCCCAAGCGAGGATAAGATAGTCATTTAGGAAGATGAAGTTAGCGTACGAGCACAGACAAAATTGTGAAGGCCTAGTATCAGTAGTGCATTGATAGATGGAGTGCAGAACACAAGTGACGCCCGATTGCTAGGTTTTCACCACTTGGTAAGATATTTTTCTTTCTTTTTGCTACCAAGATGCCTGTTTTACTAGGTGCTCATCAAGGCACTTTTCTCTTTTTCAATTTTTTTTTTGTTATTTTTTCTTTTTTGAATGTTTTTGTAGTATCAAGGCGCCTGTTTTACCAGGTTTTCACCAAGGATGCCCTTTCTGTAGGATCTTTTTCCAATGTTTTTGGATTTTTTTAGGATCATTTTTCTGAATATTTTTGGTATTTTTGCAAGAACTATTTGTTGTACAGGATCTGCTAGCCGAACATTAAGCATAGAACCGCTTCAAATGTAGAGTGTTGATAGGATCTGGAAGAACGTCTCCCTTAGGTGTAGCTAACTGATAAGATCCAGTCCCAAAAGTAGCAGTAATAACATAAGGTCCCAACCAATTAGGTTCAAATTTCCCCTTTTGTTCTCTGATAGGCTGGTTCTTAGGATTATCCTTGAGGACGAGATCTCCTACTTCAAATTTGTGTGGTTTAACCTTCTTGTTGTAACCTTTGGACATACGTGCCTGATGCACTTTGAGGTGATCAAACGCTTGTTATCGGTGCTCATCTAGTAGGTCTAGAGAATTTACCCGATCTATGCGGTACTCTTCATCAGTAACAAGACCTTGTAAAGATATCCACAAAGATGGGATTTCAACCTCAATGGGTAGTACTGCTTCAACACCATAGACTAGAGAAAATGGCGTGGCTCTAGTTGGTGTTCTGATGCTTGTTCTATAGGCCCATAGTGCTGGATTCAATTGTAGGTGCCAGTCTCTACCAGACTTGCTCATAGTTTGGTGTAGGATCTTGAGAATATTCTTGTTTGATGTCTTAGCCTATCCATTACCTTGAGGATAATAGATTGAGGAGAAATGTCGAGTAATATGGAACTGTTCACAAAGGTCATCAATGTCTTGATTTTTAAATTAGCCCCCATTGTCTGTTACAATTGAAGAGGGTATCCCATATCTACAAATAATGTAGTTCAGAATGAACATAGCCACCTATTTTCCAGTGGCTTTGATTAGCAACAATGCTCTGACCCACTTTGTGAAATACTCGGTGGCTGTAATGATAAACTTGTGTCCATTTGAAGAGTTGGGATATATTTGTCCAACCAAGTCAAAGGCCCATTGTTGAAATGGACAATGTGTTATGAAAGGTATAAGTTCTCTGGTAGGATCATGGATAAGGTTTCCATGTGTTTGACATTTAAGACATGCTTTTGAAAATTGAATAGCATCTTTCTCTATGGTAGGCCAATAATAGCCTACTCTGAGTAGTTTCTTGGCTAATGAAAATCCGTTTGAGTGTGATGCACATACACCTTCGTGGACAACTTTTAATGCTAGATCAGACTCTTCTAGTTCTAAACACCGAAGAAGTGCACCGTCTAGACCGCGTCGATATAGGTTTTTATTTATGAGGACGTAACGCGATGCTGTCCTAATCAGGGATCTTTTCTCATTTCTGGATAGATTGGAAGGAATGGTTTGGTTGGAAAGGTAAGCAATGATACTGGCATACCGAGATTGATCTGGGGTATTCAAGGTACATATTATCTGGTATTCAGGGTTAGAAAAGGTAGGATAGGATATTTCTTCCACTAAGAAGTCATGGCGGAATTGATGCTCCTCCAGTTGTAACATGGATGCCAAGGTAGCCATAACATCCGCAAATTTGTTCTCTGATCTTGGTAACTGTTGGAAGGTGATGAAGACAAAGTACTTATTCAGATCATCAACTAGTTGCTTGTAGGGCATCAAATTTTCATCTCTTGTTTGATACTCCCCATTGATTTGATTGATAATTAGTTGGGAGTCACCATATATGTGTAACTCTATGATCTTCCATTCCATAGCTAGCTTGTGGCCGTTGACCAATGTTTCATATTTTGAGACATTGTTAGTGCATGGAAACATTAATTTGTAAGATTTGGGAATCTTGTATCCTTGTGGAGTTATGAAGAGGACTCCAGCTCCAGATCCTTGTTGAGTGAATGAACTATGAAAGTACATCTTCCATGGATGTTCAGTGAGATGCATGATTGTTTCATTAGGGAATTCAATTAGTAGAGGTTCATCATCTTGGAGTGGTGAATCAGCCAATTGATCTGCTAGTACTTTTCCTTTGGTAGCTCTCTGTTCTACATATTCAATGTCAAATTCACTTAGAATCAGGACCCATTTTGCCAAACGTCCTGTTAATAATGTTCTTCTCAAAAGATACTTTAGAGGATAAATCTTAGCAATGAGCTTCATTGTATGAGAGAGCATGTAGTGTCTCAATTTTTGTGATGTGAAGACGACTGCTAAGCATGCTTTTTCAACAATGCTATAATTGAGCTCATAAGTGACTAGTTTTCTACTAATGTAGTAGATAGCTCATTCTTTCTTTGTTTCATCTTCTTGTGCCAGTAATACTCCTAGGGATGTTCTTGTAGCTGAAATGTATAGGAGTAAGGGTTTTCCATGAATAGGTACAATAAGAATAGGTGGAGCAGCCAAGTACCCCTTCAATTCTCTAAAGTTTGCTTCACAGTGTTCATCCCATTTGAAGGTAACCCCTTTATGTAGTAGCTTAGTAAAGGGTTGTGCCCTATCTAAAAGTTGGGACATGTATCTCCTGATAGACTGTAGTCTCCCTTGTAGTGTCCTCATTTGACTGATGTTACATGGAGGAGCCATCTCTAGAATAACTTTTACCTTTGTAGGATCTACCTCGATTCCTTTTGCTGATACTATGAATCCTAGGAGCTTCCCTGATTGAAACCCAAAGGCACATTTCTTTGGGTTGAGCTTGAGTTGGAACTGTTCCATTCGATCCAATATCTTTCTTAGGTCAGCAATGTGAGTACCTCTCTCTTTGGATTTAGCCAATGTGTCATCGACATAGTCCTCCATGTTCTTGTGCATCATGTCATGGAATATTGTTGTCTTGGCTCTTTGATATGTTGCACTGGTATCCTTTAACCCGAAAGGCTTGACATTCCAGCAAAAGGTGCCCCATGCGCATGTGAATGTGGTTTTCTCTTGATCCTCATGTGCAATCTTGATTTGATTATAACCTGAGAATCCATCCATTAATGAATACATCTGAAAGCCTGTTGTAAGATATATGATCATGTCAATGTTTGGTAGAGGGAAGTCATCTTTTAGACATGCTTTGTTTAGGTCTCTAAAGTCCATACAGATCCTAATGGATTTATCAGATTTAGAAAAGGGGACCACATTGGAGATCCACCCTACATAGGCAATGACTCGAATAAATCCAACTTTCAACAACTTTTCTAGCTCTGCTTTTATTAGTAATACAACATGAGGATGCATCTTTCTAAGTTTTTATTTCACGGGCTTGATCCCAGGAGCTATAGATAAGTGGTGCATGAGGAGATTATGATCTAGTCTTGGCATATCAGTGTAAGACCATGCAAAGTTTATCTTTTTCTCCTTCAGGAACTTTATGAATTGTACCTTCTCTTCTTCTGATAAAGATTGTGCCAGATGAACTATTTGAAGATTTTCAATAGTGCCCAAGTTTACTGGCTGTGTTGGTTCAATCAATACCAAAGATCTTTCCTAAAAGTGTTCAGGGAGGATATCAAGAGTCTCATCCTTTGGCACCTCTGAGAGGTTTTCACCATTGGATACATCTTTTTTTTTTATACTATTTTGGGATCTGATACTGCCACAGAGTGGTTTTCACCATCAGTCCACTTTTTCTTTTTATTTTTCAGTTTGTGACTAAGAAACTTGATATCCTCCTGTGACATGTTCTCGCTCATTACATTGGTGGAAGAAGGGTAAGGTTCACAAGCATTGAGATAGAAATCTAGGGTGTGGTCATTGGAAAAGTTGAGGATAGGAGTAGGATCTGTTTCAGTCTAATTGATTAGGTCTGGATGTACCAATGTTAGGGAGTCAAATTTTGGGAAGAACAACATCGTGCTAGCATCAAGACCATTAACAGACATGACACGGTCTGTGAAGTTAATTTTTTCAATATTTAGATCAATAAGAGTGAGATCATCTTTAAAAGGGTCATTGTTAGTCATATGTGGACCAAAATCTAGTGACTCGTTAGTAGAAGTCTCATCATCATCTCTCCATAAAAGGAGGCTTCTTGCTTGTAGCTTATGAAATTATTCTAGACTTATGTATTCACTAGTGTCTCCATCAATGATCGGGGGAATGAACTCTTCTTCTGCTTCAGGAGGATCAGTATCATTGAGAGGAGTGTCAGATTGTTTACCAGGAGCTAAGGGAGCTACAAACATGTGAATTGTATCTATTCCAATATCTTCAGAGGCGATAGATAGCCGATCCCATTCATAGTCATGAGAGTCTGTGACATCATCATCAGATCTATTTAAATATTCAGCAATGGTTATTTGATGTACTCAATTAGCTATTTGTAGATTAAAGTGGGGTAGATCGAGGAAATGTGAAATTGTGACCAACTGCCCCTAGTTAGGATGTAAATTTTGTGGCCGGGGTATCTCTTGAGTGATTGTTGCTATGGTGTCTCCTACATCTTGAATGGGAGGTTGTGCTAGTAAAGGAGTGTGAAGATCTTGTGGTACCTCAAAGCTAGGTACATAGCATTCTCCTTGATATTCAGGATTCTCTGTACCAATATGTAATAATATTTTATAAGGCCATGGTTCCAGTACTATCTCATTTATTTTATCGCTCTATGTTTCAGAAGGTGGACTCTCTTGGGGAGCAGGTTTATCAATTTTAGTATTGAAACCCAACCCTGTTTTATCTCTAGGGTTGTGGAACTCCATGGGTATAGGTTCAACAAGCCCTCGTCCTGTGTCATTTAGAGGTCCCTTTCCCTTGTAACCCATTTGTGTGAGGAAATCATATCCCTTTCCATACTATTTTGGGAATATCTTTACATGTTTGACCTCAGATTCCATTGGTTCACCTTTGTAAAGCCAATCCAAGACTACCTATTCTTCTATGTTATTTAAAGAAGATGTGGATGCCTTTATCATGTCAGTTGCATTGTGTACTTTTGGCTCTTTGAATGCTAGAGGTGTGAATGTCGATGAAGGTTTCCCATAGGATCTCGGTGACACTGGAAGTTCTGTCAGTGAGGGAGTTAGGTCCATCTTGTACTCTCCCATACTTGTTTCTTTGAGTTTCAAGGTTTTTCTAAAACTATTCATAACCATGTACTTGGTAGTTTGAGGAGTATCAACATCTATAGCCTCTTTTTTGTGTGGGATCATGCTACCTGCTTTGATATTGTTGCAAGTGTAGTTATCATCTACAGGAATCATTACTTCAACCCCATTATGTGGGAATTTTTTGCATTGGTGGTAAGTGGATGGTACAACTTGCATTTCGTGAATCTACGGTCTTCCTAGTAGGATATTATAGGCCAATGGTAAATCCAGAACTTGACATATGACGTTCCTCTCAATTGGTCCAACTCTGATAGGTAGAGCAATAAGACCTTTGGAGGATCTTTTTTCCTCATCATAAGCTTTGATGGTTATCTTATTTCTAGTTTCAATTGTTTGTATAGAGAGACCTAGTCTCCTGATTAGATCCAGTGTACAAATAGTCAATCTTGCGCCTCCATCTATCAACACGCGTCTAACATGAGATTTATGAATAAGGACTTCAATAGGGAGGGGTTGATTGTGTGGATGGGTCAATGACTTGTCATCCTCTTCAGAAAAGGAGAGGTAGTGTGGCCCTGAGATATGATTGACCATTGCTTGAAACTTGTCTATATCAATATCTTTTGGAACATTAGTAGTGTGTAGGGCTTGCTCTAGGATTTCCCTATGTACCGTGGATATCTTGAGCAACTCAAAAATGGAAATTTTGGCAAAGGTTCGTTGTAATTGGTCTACCAAGTCATATTTTTCTCTGGCAATAGTGACCATGTGTCTTGCTACTGGTTTAGGAATAGTTACAATAGGAACTTTGGATGTTGACATTGATGTTGGTTTTGGAGGTCCTTTGATTGTAACCTGTGCTTGGCTCCATGTTAGAACATTTGAATGGGATGAGACACCTTTAATTGTGACCACATTGATGGATTTAGTTTTAATGTCAAGCATATTATTCACATTGTCATTTTTGGAATAGGTGTAGTTTACCTCATTACCCTTCCCTTTAAATGTCTCTCCTTGATTGTAATTAGGAAAGGGTTTGTTGAATGCTGTATGATCCTCATTGGTAGTATGTCTATCTACTTTGATCTTACCTCCTTCGATGAGGTCTTGGATGACATGCTTAAGCTTGAGGCAATTATTAGTCTTGTGTCCCTTGTTTTTGTGGAAGACACAATAGGAATTATCATCCCACCACCTGGGTTTGACCTATGGTTCCCATGGTTTGGAATCAGGAATCGTAAGAACTTTGTTATCCAACAGTGTTTTCAAAATAGTCTCAAGAGGTTCCCCTAAAGGAGTGAATGTTCTTTGGGGTTTTGAAGTCCATGTTCATTCCTTGTTGTCATTGTTCATTTTGGAGATGAGAGGTGTTACCTTAGCATCTTTTCTTGCTTGCATGCCATTGGTTAAATTAAATGCCTTGGGTTTAGGATTAATTTTAGAGGCATCGACCACTCCACCATTAACAACATTCTTGTTTTACTTCCACCATTTAGGTTTGGAGTTGGAGCTGTTGGTTTTGTTTTCATTTTGAAGGGTGATCTCCCCTCTTTTGACCATGACTTCGTCAATACGAAGGGCATTTTTGATCATTCTATTAAAGCTAGGAGAGTCTTGCATTTGTAGAGCATAGCTCAATTCTGACACTAGATTATTATAAAAGATTTCCATCTTTTCTATTTTGGGAATGACCCTTGAATATCGTGCAAAAATATTTCTCCATCTTTGGAGGAAGTGTGTGAATGATTCTCTATTTTGTTGTTTGGTGTTACATAGGTCCATCATAGTTATATCATGTTGGATGTTGTAGGAGTAATGTTGAATGAATCGTTGGATCAACTCCTCAAATGTCTTGACCTTGGGGTTTAGTTTTGAGAACCACTCCATGGCATTACCTCCTAGACTTCCCAGAAATAGTCACATGAGGTATGTAGGTTCATGCATGTATTCTATTCTTAGAGCACAAAATTACCTTACATGGTCGTGTGGATCAGTTTCTCCCATGTATTTTTCATACTTTGGCCTTGCCACGTTGGGAGGAAATGGGACCATAGTGATACTCTTGTCAAAAGGAAATGGACAAATGGAATCCAAAGAGTATTTTGTTTTGGATTTCTCCTTCTCCTGTTTGAGATTTGTGAGCTCTGTTTGCATCAGATTGAGCTGTTTGGTGAGAATAGATATTGGGTTTGGTACCTCCTTTTCCTTGAGCTTTTCTACATCATAATCCTTGGGTAATTTGACACCTGTAGATGCTAGATGGAGGAATTATTTTTCTTTATCATCACTAATTATCCGTTCTAATAGCTTGTGGATCCGTTTACTTTGTTTGAGTTTTTTGTATTCATCTTCGGGGATCTCCTCTTCACTGTCTGATCCAAATGGATTATGTTCAAACTTGTGTCTTTCTTACTCCTCCGTGCCTTTGGATTTTTCATGTTTTCCACCATTATAATCCTCAAAAGCCTTACTCCATTCGTGAGTGTTGCTATCCATTTGAGGGGATTCTAGATCAAGAAGGGAACTACGAGAAGTTTCTCCTTGAAAGTGTGGTGTTTTAGGAGGCACTTTCGATCCTTTAGTTGTGTAATGGTTGCGTCTTGTGTTAACAATGAAGTTTGTTTCTCAACTGTGTTGAACGTTTCCCAATAGTGCAAGTGAGAGTTTTAGATTGTTCTAGTGGGCGTGTCTAGGTAAAAGTAACTGTTTGTTGTTGGTGGATGTAAATGATTCCAGCGTCAGAGGGTTAGAATGCCCTGATAGTGAGATGGGAACCAAGTTGTTGATAGAAAATGGGTAGACCACACATATTGAATTGATCGTGAAAGATTGACGAGGCATGCAAAGTGGACGTTTTGAAAGTGTTTTGAAATATATCAGGGAGACCAGAAGAGACAACATGAAATAGCTAAAGAGAAAAAAGGGTATCCTAATCAACTGATTCTTTCTAAGAAAAACTCCTACAAGCACCCACTATCCTAAATTTGAGCCTCTGATGGTACCAGATGTGATCCTAGAATCTGGATGCGACTCCTTGCTGACTAAATGTGATCCAAAATACCAAATGTGATCCTAAATACTGAATGTGACTTAGGAAATATAGGATGTGATCTTATGATGTCTTTGTCAGTTTTGGTCAGTTCTGAAAAGTTCATTTTTGAAGTGCGTGAAGTTGCTTGTTTCCAGATTGCGTTAGGAGGTGTCATCAGGTGTGAAAAACACTTATACTCCAGGGTTTGAAATTTGTTGATTTTTTTGAGGAGATTATCTTTTTAATGATCTTTTGAACACATCAAACAGTTTTGCATTGTTAGGAGGGTGAAACAAACACTCATCTTTTCCTATTCTCTAGGTGGAGGATGAAAATCTTTGCTCATTGACTTAGGTACACACTCAAATGCTAATCAGAATACAACCATCACCAAGCACACAATGGCTCCAGTCATGATGTTGTATTAGCCCAATCCAAACGCAAGTGAGGGCACAATATGATGAGTGTCTTGTGGTAATTAATTTTTTTCTTGCACAAAGATTATCACCGTTTCGGGGATGAATCGAGAATTCTTTGAGTTGAAGTTGTTGTAGATTTTTGGGCACTACATTTGAAACTGTCCCCCATAGAATTGCACATGGCAAAATTTAGGCATATAGGCCTATGAGTACCTGAATATATGTAGTCTCGCAAGCAAGATTCAAGCGGCTCCACTCTACATATACCTAGATATGTTCAAGGAATGATGTCAAAATTCCAAGAACAAAACCAGTTCCGTCTTCCAAGGCTTTGGCCTTCGAGGAAGCAACTATTTATAGTGAGTTGGAAGGGTTGGCGTAAAACCTGTCCTCACTTGGGTCATTCCCAGGAGATTTTTTCCTCAACCGGCAGGCCCTCTATTGTTTAAATATATGTAACAGGATTGGCGAGCTTTGGATGTCTAGATTTTTTATTCTTCCGAAGAAGAAGAGCATACTCTCCTAATCTAAACAATTTTCTCCCAAAACACTTAAAGCAAAGTTCATTCCTTCAAGCTATGTTGAGCTCGATTTCGTTGTTCCTATTTTAAAGAAAACAAGATGCTTGAAAAGGAAAGTTTGCCTTGTTCAATCAACCACAAAATTTAGTGAGTTGCTTGTCCAATTACTAATCCAAAAAAATTAAATGATTGAACTTGTTCTTTGATCCCACATGTTTAGTGCTTTGTGTTGTTCATTTACTATTTCCAAATTGAATTAGATGATGTGTTTGCTTGTTCATTTACCCCAAATTCCATTCAATCCATAAACTGATGTATGAGTTTCTAATTTTCCTTAAAAGGAAAATAGCATAATCCTCTAGTCAGTTTAGTGATAGATTGGAATATGTACTTTGAGTTTGAAAGTAAGTAAATAGAGGTCAAGATGGGGGGTTGGCAACCTGTAAAACCAAGTTAGTATCTATTTAGTTCAACTCCCATGAAAATCTCCAAAAACAACGTGCAAACACTTGTTAAGCTGTAGGATACCAAAAACACAACTTTGTCAAAATGTTAGGATTAGGCAAATGAAATGCACAAGATTTTTAACCAGATGCGAGCCTAAACTAAAAATGACCTGGGAAATCCCGGATGCGAGCCTCATTTTCCGCGGTGCAAGAGCGTATCCCGGATGCGATCCTAAATGGTCAAAAATGATCCTGTGACAGAAACCTAAGCATGCAAATTAGCACAAAAGTGTTAGAAAATGAGGCTAGGTTGGAAATCTTGCCCCACAGTGGGTGCCAAAAATGTGTGTGTATATTATGTACCTGATAAGAGAGACACAACACATCAATAAGTCATTGCATTAGTTCAAAAAGGTTAGATAAGCATGTAAAACCAACTAATATTGACCTATTGCTTTCTAACTAAGAAGAGTGTGATTAGTAACAAAATAGCCCTCAAATTATGCTACCATCAGTGACATATATGACTTAGCATGAAGGATTTTAGTTTAAAACAAGCTAAATGATGAGAAAACATGTAATCTAGCTCTAAGAATGGAGATAATAACAATGTAAAAGCATGAACTATGAAGTGAAATATGAGTTCTAAGATTAATCTAACAACATAACAATGCATTTACAATATGAGATGAAGGCTTTTTTGCTCTCAAAAATGGCTTCTATTTATAGAAGAATGAGAGAGAGAGAGGGGAGACAAGGCCCATTAATGAGTTGAGGGACTCATTAATGGTGGTGTAAGAACCATTTATGCCTTGGGCATTGATGAGGCATGGAGGAGACATGGGCTTAAGACATCTTCATTAATGAGGCATTAATGAAAGCCTTAAAGAGGCAAGGGGAGGGTGTAAGACTCAACTTGGCAAGTTGGTCTTTTAAGAAAGTCATGCTTGAGAAAGTTGACTTTCTCAAGTGGGTGGAGTTGCTAATCATTCCCTAATGGAATGTGACAACATTAGGAGATGGGTTAGGGTAGAATTAGGATTAGAATTAGATTATCAAGGGTGAATGGGTTGAGAAGGGTTAGAACCCAGGGTAGAAGTGGTTGAGATAGGTTAGGTTGGGGTTTAGGGGAATATTAATTAAATGAATTAAACTTATTTAATTCATTCAAAAATAAGAATTTAATTATTTAAATAATTTAATTGCCTTTTAATAATTAGGGGACTATAGCCATTTTAATTAAATTAAATAGGCTAGGGGAATGGGTTATTTGCAACTGGGTAATTGATTTAGGGGTTTATTTAATTCCTTTATAATTAAATACTATAGCCATGTTTGAATTTGGTTTGATTTAAATGGTTTGAATTGATTTTAATCATATGTCTATAATAGTTAATATAAATTAGTGATAAAAATCACCTAGGACATTAAATTGATTTGAAGAATTATGCCAAGTAGTAACAGGGTCGTTTGGACATAATCGAGGGTATGATCACACTTAGGGAAAATAGGGTCCATAGTTAGAACATACCAAATTTAGGTGGTTACAGGAAGTAGTGGGAGGCTAAATCTATTCCCCATGTTTGATGAAGCAATACTTTTTTTTCTATTTCTACGGATAAATTTACTCCTAATTCTTAGTCACAATAAAGGATCCACCTGCTCTCTTGGTGTGATTAGTTAGTGATAGGTTTCCTTCTTTATAAATAAGCTCCACTCTTGCGTGAGAAGGACATTAGTTAATACAACTATACTAGATTTAGAGATAGCACATTTTATTCTATTTTTCCAATTTCATGAATACATTTGTAATTGTTTCCATACGAATAAGATAATGAAGTGTTGAGAATTCATCTCATGTAATTGATACTCATCCAAGGGGGACCACTTGGTGAGTAATCCTTACTAGTGCTATCTTTCTTAGTGTTAGTTTTATTTCCTGTAGCTTGGAATTTCAATTCCAGTGTTTATATGTTCCTGCAGCCAAAGCGACATAATAGTTTAAACGTTGTGAATCAAGCATCAAGCATTTCCTTCTTTAGCAATCATATTTTGGTTCAATTATTTTCCAAGTATTTACTTCCTGCAAAAATAGAATAAGTTTACTTTCAGTTCTTTATATCCTGTAGGTTCACAACTAGCATGGTTTGAGTAGGCACTTACTGCATATATCTTGCAGACCCATTTCAAGTAATTTGTCCATGGATTGATGATTAAATGAGCCTTCATGTCAAGGAGGATAGCTTCTCAGATAGGATGTCCAATCCCCAATTTTGGTAATTAACCTATTTATTGATCCCTTTATGAAGTCAAGCATTTTTGGTGTTGTTGTCTGGGATGGTGTCGAGCTAAGTCCTAACTCATCCATTTGTAGAATCTAGTTTAGTTTATGCTTTCATTCCTGTATTTGAGTAAGTCAGTTTTCATTTCCAAAAAGATCATGAAAAAATTCACCCTATTTGCATTCATAGAAGAAGAAGAGACACTTTAGTAAGATTCCTACCAAATTACCTGACAATCAATTAGGAGACATATTTGTGCAAGAATAAGAAGAAGAAGAAGGTCCTTTTGTTGATGCCACTCTAAACCTTCCCACTTCTTCATCATTCTCAAAAGATGAAGCTTTAGGCCTTCACATCTTTGAAGAACCCCTTGAACTTAAATCCTTTTGCTGAAATCTTAGCCAATCTACGTATTCAATATCTTGACCAAGAGGAAGAGGATAATCAATTGGCCTTAGTAGTCCACTAACCAGGAAATCAGCCAAGAGGTCCACCAATGATGGTAGCTCCTCCACCTACCTTTCCATTTCCCATCACTGATCATCATGATAATAAAAATCTCAACAATTTTCCATCTTCAACCCTTCCCAAGTTTTATGGCCTAGTAACAAATGAACCTGATACCTTTCTCTTTGAGTTTGATATCCTCTGACAAAGTTATGACTACACTACTGATGCCCATAGGCTTAAATTATTTCCTGCAACTCTTAAGGAGTCAACATTGAGATGGTTAATGGGCCTCAGAAGTGACATTTTCCACAACTAGGATGAGATGAAGGATGCATTCTTGGAAAAATATAAGGAGTATTGTAGGGGAATTGATATGAGGGGAGATGATATCTTCAAAATGACTCAGAAAGAGGATGAAATTCTAGAAGACTATGTGTCACAATTCTTGTTTAGCCTCCAAAAGAATAATCAACATCAGCTTAACCAAGAATCTCAGAAGTTGCTCTTTCTTAGAGGCATGAATGAAGGATGAACAAAAGCTCTACACCTAATGACAAGAGGATATATCACTCAATCCACATGGGATGTCATCAAAAATATATGTCTTAACTACTCTAGAGATACTGCCAAGAAAGGAAGAGGATATACGACCATTACAGGAAGATCAAATGGTGTTGGAGCATCAAGGACAAAATTAACACATCTTATGCCAGACTTCAAGAAGGCTATTGTTAACAACATGGAAACATAGCTGGATACCCTACAAGAAAAGAAGAAACATGAGGCATCTGAGGCCATTTTAGCAGAGTTTTGTCCTCATTGTAGAAAAAAGAAGAGAGACTTGCGATGCAAGATGATTACTAACCTGGAGGCTACACAAATTCCCACTAACTTCAAGCCAGTTGAAGGAGATGATGATCAAGTTTTCTTTGTTTTAAAATGAATATCATGAGCTCCAAGACAAGTTATGCCACAATATCCTTTATCTTTTAGTGGTCCTTTTTATAGTAATCAGTGGCAACCTCCTACGAATTATCAAATCCCAACCTTGGAATAATTGCCAGCCTCAGTGGAAAAATTATCAAAATTCTCAGTGGCAGAATAATCAAAATCTCCAGTGGTAGCAACCCCAAGGTAGTTGACAACAACCCCAAGGGGAATGACAGCCATTATAGGGTAATTAGCAACATAATCCACGGTGGAGAGGAGGTCAAAATGGCCAAATGAACCTCCTGGATTACTACAGCCTCCTCCTCAGCTACAACAACCAACACTTATGCCACCTCCTACAACCATAACTAATCCTCCAAGGACAACTCAACTACCCGCTCAGCCTCACCCAAATCCTAATAATCAACCTTTGGCACAACAAAAACCTGTTTACTCAGCACACCCTACTCAATTATCTTCTTATGCTATTAATATCAATGGTATCCATTTGTGGTCTGGAACTAAATTACATGCACCTAGCTTCCCTTTCATAATAGAGATATCATCTAAGGGACCAGAGAAATCCAATGTTTCTCCTACTCCAACTCAAGAAAGCCTACCTAATGCAACATATGAACCCAAAAAATCAGCCCCACCTTTTCCACAAAGACTACAAGCTCCTATCCCCAAGCCTAATATAGAAGCATCTTTTGATATTCTTGACCAGCTTAAACACAATAGTTTTCAAATTCCACTCTTCCAAGAAATCAAGGATGTGCCCACCTATGGTAAGGATATTAAAGAAGCTTGTTTCAAAAAGAATGGTAGAAAAAGGAAGGATCCCCAGTCTGTCCATGTCTTAGGACAACTTGCAGACATAATGCTTGGAAAAGTTGTTGTCTACAAATATTCTGACTCGGGCAACCCTATTGTAGAGGTAATAATTAATGGAATGACCATAAAGAATGCTATGATTGACCTAGGTGCAATTATTAATGTCATGACTAAGGATATCATGCAACAAATTAGTATATCCAACCTATGGACTACACCTACTATCCTACAGATTGCAGTTAGTTCCATAGTAAAACCTAATGGAAAGGTAGAAGATATAGTCGTGACATTAGAATCTTGGTCATACTCTGTAGATTTTATGATCCTTTCCCCAAAAGATACACTAGGAGGATATCCCATTATTCTAGGACAACCTTGGTTAGATACAAAAGATGCCTATATTGGCTATTGTTCTGGCGATATGACCATTTATGATGGTCTAAATACCAATAAAATCACCTTGTACCCACCTTCCTAGCCTTAGACCAAGCTAAGCCCTTTTGTCTGTCCAGATATAGGAGAGGAATCTGAGGAGGTTAATTGACTGGTTCAGTTAATTATGCTCAAAAGAGATCCATTTCTACAACTTCAAGAAGAGGATGCATTGGTCACAAACATAATGCATAATCAATATGGAATAAGGGAACAATATTAGAATGTTCCTCTACCCAACAATGCTCCCTACAACCTTTATATCTTGAGCTGGAGTCATCCTTCCTTTCTGCAGCCAAACAAATTTACCATAAATTGCTTCCCCTTGAAATAAAAATGCCCACATTCATTGAAGCTTCCATGATTTAATTAACCAAGAAAATAGAGGTCTCCCCAGGATGTTGCTTGAATGTCAACAATAAATTAGATCAATTACAACAACTATCTTTAGCCCAATTGCTTAAAAAACAAAAACATGCCTTTGCATTAGATTATGGGGATATGAAAGGGTTGGATCCCAAATTGTGCACCCATAAGATATATCTCAAGGAGGATAAACCACCTGTCAGGCAGTTTCAAAGAAGAGTCAATCCTGCCCTGTGTGAGATAGTTAAAGTTGAATTGCAAAAAATATTGAATGTTGGTTTCATCTACCCCATATCAGGCAGCCAGTGGGTTTATCCCTTGGTGATAGTTCCCAATAAAAGGGGGTAAATGGAGAGTATGTATTGATTATAGGGAACTCAATATTTATACCAAGAAAGACCACTTACCTTTACCCTTCATTGATCAAGTGTTGGAATCTCTAGCAGACAAAAAATATTTCTCATTCCTAGATGGGTATAGTGGGTATAACCAGATCAGAATTCTTCCTGAAGATCAGGAGAAAGATACCTTTACCTACCCTTGGGGAGCCTATGCCTACTCTGTCTTTCCATTTGGTCTTTTTAATTCCCCATCCACCTTTCAAATAGCAGTCATTAGGATCTTTATAGATATTTCTCATAACTGTATGGAAATCTACATGGATGATTTCACAACCTATGGGGAAACTTTTGAAGAAGCCTTAGCCAGCCTTGGAATTTTTTTAAAGATATGTGAGGACCACAACTAATCTTTAAATAATGAGAAGTGTTTCATGGTAATGCAAGAGGGAGTAGTCCTAGGTAATTATATCTCTGATGTTGGCATACAATTTGATCCTGCCAAAATTGAGGTAATCCTTAACCTGCCCACACCAACAAAATAGAAGGATGTGAAAAGTTTCTTAGGGAATGATAGATACTATAGGAGATTCATCAAGGACTTCAGCAAGATGGATGGCCCAATGTAATCTCTTATTACTAAAGATTCTGAGTTCCAGTGGACTGCAGCTTGTGATGAATCCTTCATATAGATGAAGTTTGTTCTCACTCAGGCACCTATTTTAAGAGGTCCCAATTAGTCATTTTCATTCCATATATAGGCTAATGCTTATGACTATGTTGTAGTAGCAGTCTTAGGAAAAAAGGATGACCCAATTGAGAATGCTATTTATTTTATTAGTAATAACCTACAGGGACCTGAATTAAACTATACTATCATAGAAAAGGAACTGTTAGTTTTCATCTATGCCCTCAATAAATTTTTCCATTACATCACAAGATATCATATTTATGTTCACACTAATCAAGCAACCATTAGATACTTGGAAAACAAGCCTGCAATAATTGGAAGGTTAGCAAGGTGGCTTTTTCTTCTACACAAATTTGATATCACCATAATAAATATGCTGGGCAAGGCTAATGTGGTTTTTGATTCCTTGTTAAGATTGCAAAATCCTGATGATTCCACCATCATTGATGACAGTTCACCTCATCACTGATTACTGCATTGATGAATGTATATAAAATTAGGCACCAAAAGTTTAGTCCATATCACCCTCAGGAGAATGGACAAGGTGAGATCACTAACAAAGAAATTGAGGCTATCCTCACTAAAATAGTCCAACTGCACAAGAAAGACTAGAGTAGTCAACTCCCTAAAGTTTTTTGGGTTTACAGAACTACATGGAAGAACACAACGGGGATCACCCCCTTTGAGTTGTTGTATGGAAAGTCCGCCATGATGCCAATAGATTTTGAGCATAAAAACCTTCGTACAACCTTAGAGATGAACATTGATCTTCCTATAGCACAAAGAGACATACTTTTACAACTTAATGCTCTTGATGAAATGAGTAAATATGCCCTTCAAAATACTGAGGTAGTTCAATTATAGTGGAAAAAGTGGCAAGATTCTCACATCAAAAATAAGAAGTTTTCTCCAGGTGACTGGGCCTTGTTATATGATTCTTGCTTCCAAGACATCCAAGGTAAGCTTACTACACGTGGGCTAGGGCCTTATGAAATTGGGACTATCTTTGACAATGGTGTTATGCAACTAACAATGATAGATTTAGTAGAATTCAATTTATTGGTAAATGGACATAGAATCCATGTATACCATAAATCATCCACCAAGGCTGAGTTCTTGCAAAAATTCATGACTTCACAAGACCTATCACTTCTTGCAGCCAAAGGAGAAACCCTTCAGCTCATCTTTTTTCTTTAATTGCTAATGTTGGATGCATCTCATAATAAAAGTTTCCACTTCTCTAGGAAACCCTTTTCTCCGTAATAAATTTTTCATTCCATCTCATGCCACATGTGTTTCACACCACCCACACTTCCACTTCATCATCTTACCAAATCTTTCTTTCGGCAAGCGTCAACAAAATATTTATGAACTGGTGCATTCAATTGGCAACAATCCTCCAAGTAGACATATGTATTTATTTTCCATTGAGTTTATTTATTACTTCATGATGTCGATGTAATATATTTATATACAACATTTAATCCCCCATCACCATACAAGATTTGGCATGTGTGGACACCTGCTACCTTTTTAGTAGGGGGTGGGGTTATTAAGCAAGTTATTAAATGTCATTAGTGTCATTTGACCTTTACATATAGCATAAAGGGTTAAATTTTCATAATTACTTAAAAAGTTGTTCTTGTCATCAATAATATGCAGTCTTAGTACACATTGATGTGACTGTTACTGCATAAGAATTCCTATTGCCAACTTTGATTTTAATCATAATCATAGCCAAAGGTGTTATTCATATGTTTCTTGATATCAGTAGTGGTACCTTGATTTTTTCTTCCCAAATCTCTGCATTTGGTTTCAAAAAATTTTGAAGGAAAAATGGAGTTCATTGCAGCTCATTTTTAACATTTGGAGTGATGAGTATTCACAAAACAAAGACAGAGTTTGTTTATTTTTTGAAAAGTTGACAGAAGCAGTAAATTCTCATAATGGGTGGCTCACCAATTCTCCATGAGCTATCAGACCATTCGTCATTGTACTACAAGATCAGGCAAATGTACAAACCCTTAACAATGTGGGATGGTTAACGTATTGTAACATAAAATAAAATGATTGGTTTTGGATTGTGTTGTTATGTTACCAAGATGTAATAGATAAAAATGATTGATTTGATTTGGTTGATTGATTGTGAATTGATTATCTTGAAATGTAAAGTGGTGATGTGTAAATTATCCTTTAAGTTGTTTAGAATGTATTGAATTCCTTAACCCTAATTGAATTGTATTGATTAAGTATTGAAATTGTGATTAAGGAGAAGATAAGATGCTCCTTTTTATCCTCAAATGCACAAATGGGAGATCCAAGTTGATCAACCCAAAAGAAGGGTTAATGCCCAAATGAATCAACTATTTGGAAGGGAGAATAACAAAGAAGATACCTTAAATTATGTTAATTATATGTATATAAATGATGTATAATAGTAATTGAAGAGATAGGATAAATGCACTAACCTTGAAATATTGCAGATCAAAGAATGTTGTTTTCTGAGGTCTGTATTGAGTTTATGAAAAAATTGATAGTTGATCCCAAACCGGAATGCAGAGATGAACAAAACCTATAAATCATTTTCCATTTCAATTTTGTCTTATGAAAAAGGTTGACCTTGACCCACAAATGTCAACCCTGACCCAATAATGTCGACCCTGACCTGCACAGATCCGAAAGTGACTCTATTCGCGGATCCTGAAAGTTTGCCGAAAAGGGTATCCAGATCTGGTCTCAAAAATGCAATCCTAAACCTATACCTATAAGAAAAAGAGGTTTTTTTGTTGTGGGGGACAACTTTGCCTTGGTCAAACCCCATTTTTGGAATTAACCTTAAATATATGTAATTGAAATTGCAGAAATGGACAAAGTAAATGCATAAATTCACCTTGCTTGTAAAAGTCCTTGTGGAGGATTCAAATCCTTGAATCCACAAGTATGCTTCAAAATGTGGAATGTAGAAAGGT
>MU228051.1:2054823-2089265 GCA_018584345.1 Thuja plicata | reverse complement strand
TCATCATGAGATGAGTGAGAAGAGTTATGCTCCATGGAAGGATTAGAATCATGAGTTATCAAATTATCATCTGGGATCCTAAGGAAAGGAGAGGAAGACTCGGGATCAAAGGAACCCATAAGTCTACAACTTCTTCTAACTGGGATACTATAAGTAGGACTAGATGTGGTAAAGCTCATACACTAATACGATGCCAATGAACTAACACAAAATTTGATTAATGGAATTTAAATGAAATTTGAAAGAAAATGCAAGATCTAGCATAAACAATGTAAATCTAACACCAAAAAGAAAGAGTTATCTATCGCGGGTTTACCAAAATGTAACATAAAATAAAATGATTGGTTTTGGATTGTGTTTTTATGTTACCAAGATGTAATAGATAAAAATGATTGATTTGATTTGGTTGATTGATTGTGAATTGATTATCTTGAAATGTAAAGTGTTGATGTGTAAATTATCCTTTAAGTTGTTTAGAATGTATTGAATTCCTTAACCCTAATTGAATTGTATTGATTAAGTATTGCAATTGTGATTAAGGAGAAGATAAGATGCTCCTTTTTATCCTCAAATGAACAAATGGGAGATCCAAGTTGATCAACCCAAAAGAAGGGTTAATGCCCAAATGAATCAACTATTTGGAAGGGAGAATAATAAAGAAGATACCTTAAATTCTGTTAATTATATTTATAGAAATGATGTATAATAGTAATTGAAGAGATAGGATAAATGCACTAACCTTGAAATATTACTAATCAAAGAATTCTATTTTTTGAGGTCTGTATTGAGTTTCTGGAAAAATTGATAGTTGATCCCGAACCAAAATGCAGAGACAAACAAAACCCAGAAATCATTTTCTATTTTGATGTTGTCTTATGAAAAAGGTCAACCTTGACCCACAAATGTCAACCTTGACCCAATAATGTTGACCCTGACCTACACAGATCCGAAAGTGACTCTGTTCGTGGATTCCAAAATTTTGCCGAAAAGGGTATCCAGATTTGGTCTCAAAACTGCAATCCTGAACCTGTACCTAAAAGAAAAGAGGTTTTTTTGTTGTGGGGGAGGGGTTTTCCTTGGTCAAACCCCGGTTTTGAAATTAACCTTAAATATATGTAATTGAAATTGTAGAAATGGACAAAGTAAATGCATAAATTCACCTTGCTTGTAAAAGTCCTTGTGGAGGATTCGAATCCTTGAATCCATAAGTATGCTTCAAAATGTGGAATGTAGAAAGGTAGGATTTCTTTAATCTCTTTCTTATGGATCTCCAACACCAAGTCTTGAATGGGTTCTAGTATTTGGAAGAGGCTTGGAAGAAGATGGATGGAGAGATCACCAAAAGGGCACCATGTAGCTTCAATCCTTCAATGGCCTCCAATGGATCTCCTTCATGAAAATGGATGCTTGAATGAATGGATGCTTTCTTGAAATTTTTCTTGATCACTTGCTTGAAATTTACTTGATAATGCTTGATCTCAATTAGGAATGCTTGATCACAATTAGAAGACTTCATTTGCTTGATGATGGTTCGTAATGCTTAGAGAAAATGAGAGAGAAAGCTTCCCTTTTAAATGGAATTAGGGCACAATCTTCTAAGGAGGCCTACATAGGAGGATTAAATTATCATTAAAGCCTTTACCCCTAGGAGAGGACCTATATTAAATATAACTTAGGAATCAACGCTTTGAAACCCGAAACAGCCAACCCGGAAGTGGGAAAAACCTTTTGCAAAGGCCAACCTCCAAAATCTATGAGACCCCAGGATCTGAACCCTGGGTCAAGGTCGAGGTCAACCTTGACCTAGGTCAGGGTCAAGGTTGACATAGACCTAAAAGGTTGACCTTGACCCTGAAGCCTAGAATCACCAATTTGTAGTCCAAAATGTAGAAATCAGGCTAAACATGAGTGAAAAGAGGGATAGAACAGGGGGGGAGCCATGTCAAGATCAGGAACCCATTCAAGGCACTTTTCATGACCCCAAACCACTTACTCAGAAGGCTAAACATGTCTATAATGGAAGTGCTTCCATTTTCTGACTATACACGTATTTCCTCAAAATAAATGGCTTTGACGATGACATTGCACTTAAAGTTTTGAATACACTCAATGTTGTTCAGAGGAAAGAACTGCATAAGTTTTTGGCCTATTTTCTGTAGGAAAACCATACCCACATGGGCATGATGCCAGGTCAGCTAGGGTAGAATTCACAATCGGAGGTGACCAACGGCTGGAAGCAGACAAGCAAGGAGCTAAACGCTTGTCCCTGCCTCTACCATATCCTCAATTGTCCACCCATATTATCAGGTATTTCACCTATGAATGCCTCTTTTCATATTTACATGCAATACATTTAAATTTGTTAATTCATTTAAGACATGGGAGACAAATGAATGTCTCTAATTTATTGTATGTAATGTTGTCCTTGAGTTCTGAAGAGGTAAAAAAGGGAAAATGGAATGTTGTGTCCCATGAGAGGTTAATTAAGCTGTTGGTAGAAAGATCCTTAAGGGATGTATCTCCCATGGGATGGGAAGATCTTGTTTCAGCTTGGGAAGTTTAGTTAATAGGTGCAAAGCCTAGTGGTAGGGTTATTATGGAGCAAGTAGATGTTACTAGAGAAGTTGCTAAATGTGCACACGAGTTTTCCACTTTGGAAGTCTCTCCTACAACCAAAAGACCAATAACTAGGGCATCTAGCACCTAGAACCCTAGTAATGAAGTAAATGATCAAGAAGTTCATGTTGCGTTTCAAACTCCTGTGACAACAAAAGAAATTAACAAGACAGAGAAAGGAAAAGGAAAGGTGGATGAGGAGGTGCCAGAGAAAAAATTGGAAATGCCTCCCAAGTCTGTTTTGTTAGGTTCTAAAAAGAGGAAACACACAGTCACTACTTCACCTGCTTCCCAATATCTTGTAGCTACCACTCCTAAGAAGAAGAGTACTCCAAAGAAAGGTCTTGCAGACACTACAAAGACTCCAATAAGAAGAAGTGTTAGGATCCAAGAGAGAGAACTAGCACCATCTGGTGATCACCCATGTACACCACATGAATAAATTCATAAAATTCACATCTTTGAAGATGACCAATCAATTAATGAGCCTCATTCTTTAGAAAAATAAAATACTGGTAGTCCTTCCATAGATTACAAAGATGTAGGGGAAGAGATTCCTGCTAACACACGGTGTGAAGAAATGAGTGAGCAACAAATGGAGGACACTGCTCAATCTCCTAATAAGGAGTGTCGAGGGTTAAATAATCTAGCTATTGAAGCTAATCAAATGACCACCATTGAGTAAAACCAAAGAAACTCATGGTAGTTGGTAGTATGGAAACCACTGCCTGTTAAAACAATGGAACATGCTGAAACCAAGGAAAAGAGTGTAGAAGAACATAGTAGGCAGGGACCAAAGGATGGTCTTGTACCCCCAAAATAGTTAACTTGTCATTCCATTTTTTTAAATTTTTCAAACATGATCAATATGAACATAGTATGTGGGAGTTAGAGAGGGGCCTATTACAAAAGGAAATAAAAAATAAAAAATAAGAGGTACAGTTCCTACAATAGAAATTGGATGTATTTACTGATTTTATTCCCCAATTAACGGAATGCAGACCACCCCCTAGGTTTTATGCATTATGTTTAGAATAATAGTACCTCATGTTTAAGTTAATGAGAAATCTTAGGGACCTAGACCCTAGTATTTCTACTCCCTAGGAATTTGTGGATATTTTTAATAAATCCCCCAACTCTATACATAATTTTCTATGTGAATTATATCTACACAATTATGTTGTTTCTTCATACGCAAAATGAAATTCTTTGTTATTCATTGGGGATATCCATTTGAAATCCCTAATTTTATGAGCTAAGAATGAAATTAACTATGGTGAACAGTTAAGAAAATATAGGGAAAAAGAGAGAACAATAAATTTTCCCATGCGGACAGAGAACCATAAACCTGCAACCATTAACCTTGACTGGCTGCATATTACCTATGGTTTCCACTATCTAGAGGTCAGGGTAAGGATCTTCAACATAAGGGAGAAGGCCTATAGGGAATTCAAGAGGATGCCATACCATGAAGGGAAGAGGGATACTAAGGGGATAATACAAATATGGGAAAGACTCCCCATGATATTAAAGAAGTGTGAACCTCACAACCTAATCAACTTTAGAGCATCCATGTAGCGTGTGCTTAGGTATATACAATTGGGAAGGAATGAAAGGCTTGAAATTTGGCTCCCCTTGAAATGTAGCATGTCTAGAGGTCAGGGTAAGGATCTTTGACATAAGGGAGAAGGTCTATAGGGAATTTGAGAGGATGCCATACCATGAAGGGAAGAGGGATACTGAGGGGATAATACAAAGATGGGAAAGACTCTCTGTGATATTAAAGAAGTGTGAACCTCACAACCTAATCAACTTTAGAGCATCCATGTAGCGTGTTCTTAGGTATATACAATTGGGAAGGAATGAAAGGCTTGAAATTTGGCTCCCCTTGACTTTTCAACCTCCTATTCTCCTGCGGCCTTTGTATAGCTGCATTGACAATGAATTAAATGAGTAGTTAGAATCCAGTAGGAGAAGAAAATTGTAGTGGACCAAAGGATTTTATTGGAACATAGGGAGCACCAGTGGTGGGGAGGCAACTGTTGGGGACTTCAAAATAACTTCCATAATAAGAAACTTTTTAGTGCAAGAGGACCAACCCTGCTTAGTAGGGGGCAATGATAGGATAAATATTTTTTATCATTTTAAACCTCTTGGTAGAGTCTAGGGTATTCTTTTATGCTATGCTCCTTATTTACTGTGTTTTGTTTCATTATCTTCAAAATAATTGGTTATTGTTTGGGTTAGATCAGTGACATTTAGCCACATGGACATTAGTTTCAAATTTTAAGGTTTTTATATACTTTGACATACATGGATGAACTGTAATTCCTTCCCCAAAATGCTATATACTTATGTGATAAATCTACAGTTGTGTTTAATAGGTAATTAAATTTTTGGTAAATGAATATGTGTGCATGTTGTGTTAGATGTATGTTGGTTTATTTGTATTTAAATGTTTATAATGCATAATAGTTCATCAAAGGAAGGTAGACTGAGCAGGCATTCATATGCTTATCCATGAAGACCTGGTCCTACAACTAAGGAGAAATAATGAGAACCAGTTTGGGATCATAGTTGGCAACAACCAAAGAAAGATTAAGTCAGGATGTTGTTTCTAATTCTGAGAAAATCTAGGAAGTAGAGGGAGGCTAAATATGTTCCCCATGTTTGATAAGCAATTCTTGTTTCTATTTCTACGGATAACTTTACTCTTACTTATTAGTCGCAATAAAGGATCCACCTGTTCTCTTGGTGTGATTATCTATTTATAGCTTTCCTAATTTATAAATAAGCTCCACTCATGTGTGAGAAGAAGGGAATTAGTTAATACAGTTATACAAGATTAAGAGATAACGCATTTTATTCTATTTTTTCAATTTCATGAATATAGTTGTACTTGTTTATGTATGAATAAGATAATGAAGTGTTGAGAATTCATCTCATGTAATTGATTTCTGGATACTTGTCCTAGGGGGCCCATTTGGTGATTAATCCTTAGTAGTGCTAGCTTTCTTAGTGTTAGGTTTATTTCTCACAGCTCAACGTTTCAATTCCAGTGTTCATATGTTCCTGCAACCAAAGTAGTAGAATAGTTAAAACATTGTGAATCAAGCATCAAGAATTTCCTTCCTTAGAAATCATATTTTGGTTCATTTATTTTCCAAGTATTTACTTCCTGCAACAATAGAATAATTTTTCTTTCAGTTCTTTATTTCCTGTAGCTTCACAACTAGCATAGTTTGAGCAGACACTTAGTGCATATATCTTGTAGACCCATTTCAAGTAATATGTCCCTAGATTGATGATTAAATGAGCCTTCATGTCAAGGAGGATAGATGCTCGGATAGGATGTCCAATCCCTAAGTCTGGTAATGAACCTAGTTATTTATCCCTTTATGAAGTCAAGCAGACATCACGTACTAAGATGCTAATGTTACTCGACATGTCCTCACATCAACCATAATGTGAAAGGAAATAAAAAAAATCTCTTTTAATAAGCAAAACAAGAAAATCATTAGAGATAAGTAGGACAACATTATGAAATTCCTTAGGGAGGTAGGAGAAAATAGAGGATCCTAACAATAATTCTCTTTGGGAATTCTTGTGTAGAATCCCACACAAAGACAAGGTTGTTGTTGATTCTCTAAGAACATTATTCGAAAATTTTTGGCATGAAAACACAAGGGTTTCACCCAACCAAAGAGATGGTGTTCGAAGGAAAATTGATCTACAAATTGTGAGCCACATCCAAAACACTTTTTAGATATGAATCAAAGACAATTTTATGAAAGATTTCTTCAAAGCTTTCCTCAAATTAAAATTAGTCAAACATTTTTTGAAATAAAAAAACCATTTTATGTTAATATTAATCATGCGCGTACTACATGTTGTAGGGTTCATATTTATTTTTTCATGAATTATTATAATTATCCTCATCTATGTTGTACTTTGCACATCAATGATTTTTTTTCAGGAATGTGGTCTAAAAGCACCTCCTAAGTCACCAAGAGAATTAATTTGAAGTCTACTATGTAACAAGATGATGGCTCCATTTATTATAAGATGATGTGTTTGAAAGGTTTGTGTCCTACATGTAGTGGTTTGCAACATTTTTATAGATGCCTGCATCTAGATAGCACACATGAAATTGGTAAGAAACTAGTTTCTTTTAGAAAATATAAGTCAATCACATATGGTGTTAAAGATGGAAAATAATTGAAGAGGTGTGAGTTAGTGAAAAAGGCTATATGTGTAGCTGATTTTATGAAGATGTTTCAAGAGAAACTAGTTTATGAATACAGAGCTCATACACATAGAGCTCGATGGTTAGATGAGCAATTCATGTTAAGTAAGGACACTTTTCCCCTAAATACTATTGTTTCTATCATTGATTTTTCTAAGAATTATACACTAAAATGTCAAAATGAAGTACAACCTATGTATTACCATTCTACACAAGTTACAATTTTTGTACACATAGGATTCATGCATGCACATGATAGCACAAAGGAAGACTGCAAGGTTTTAAGAGAGTATCACTTCTATATCAGTGATGATCGTACTCATTTGTTAGATTTTGTGCAATGATGCTTTTAAAGATTTCTATGAAAATTTAAGGGAAAGAGATATAAGATACAACCAACACATAATATGGTCAAACAATTTCACCTCACAATTTAATAATGCAAGGATGTTCTACTTGTTGACTAGGATGCATGTGACAAGTGGTGTGGAATATTTTTAAAATTTTATTGAGGCTGGGCATGGAAAGGGAGAGCATGATGGTGCAAGAGCATGTGTAAAAATAACTCTTTCTAGAGAGGAATTGATGTAGGAAGGTGGTGCAATGTTAATAGATGCAGAAATGATTATGCAATGGTGTAACTCTACGGTGAGACGAGGTAATGCAGGTAAGTCTATGGTTTATAGATATTTTTAGTTGATACATGAATCTAACATTGAAAAGTATCTAGATTTTTTTACACTTATAGGATCAAGTGGCATGGATTCATTTATAAGTTCAAATGCAATGCCATTAACTATTTATACTAGATAGATTGCATGTTTTTGCTCTTTATGTATGAATTTTGTGTGGGAAGAATGTAAATCAAAAGAGTGGGTGGACCAATGATCTGTAGACCTTTTCAACCCCTTGATACATATCAAATTCTTGTAGCACTACAATTGTACCAAATGGAAACATCAATGGATTTTGACCATGCATCTGACCTAGTTGAACCAGGTAATTTCTCAATTTATTACTTAGGTAAAATCAATTTTAAACTCATTTTGTTACACTTTATGTTGATTTTGGTATTAAGCTATCTTTCTATAAAATGTAGCTCATGTGTATGTAGTTGTTACATATGAGAACAACGAAGAATAAATAAATTACTTTTTGTATCATTGTATTGAGGCAAAAAAAAATTGACTACCACTGTCATTGATGGAGAGGGTATTGAGTATCCAATAGGATCTATTGTTGTGATAGGGACATGGCTTAGAAGGTACCCTACCAAAAATTATAATGTGTGGTTGTTTGAGGATTTTGAGAAACATAGACATATTCTTCATTACTCTAACCTTGTTGTTGCAACAAATATTCAATTGAGTAAGTATCGTGGTAGACCTCTTAATAAGAATTTACAAAAAAGTTTATGAATATGACCATGAGGAAATACTTGACAAGATAAGGGTTAGAGTTGATCCAGAAGGTTCACTTGATTAATTTCGGGTATCTACAAGAATGATTCTACAAAATGGCAAAATGATTTTGACAATTTTGTATATATTTTTTGTGAAACGTTGTAAATTCACTTTTTGTATATATAAGTGGACATGAGATTCTCTATGTTCATATTTGGAGGCCAAATTTTGTATACATAAATAGTAATGAGTTATCACGTGCATATTTAGATGCCAAACTTTGTATATATAAATGATAATGAGTTGTCATGTGTATATTTAGATGCCAAATTTGATATATGTAACTGGTCATGGGCTGATTTGTAAATATTGAGAGGTAAAATTTTGTATATCCTAATGTGTACCATTTGATTATAAATACATAAATAAATTTTGGATTATTACATTTGTATAATGATACATTCAATTGTTCTTGTAAGCTACTTACATTACTAACCTAGTTTTACATCAGGTATCTTGACTATTTTGGTATATGTTCTCATGTTTCTTTATATTTCTTCTTGATATTGGATTGTCCCTTCATGTTACTAATTGATTTCTTTTGTATTGTCTCTATCTAGTGGTGCAGTGGCACCTTGCCTTTCTTAGCAAATGTGGTCCAATATAGAGTTTCAATATTTTGAGTCAGTTTTGGATGTAATAAGTTCATAATAGACCATTCATGATGTAATAAGATTTAATTAGGGTCATATTGTCACATTTTGTAAAGTTGTTGAGTTACAAAAAAAGTTGTCAAGCAACTTTTCTTGTAACTAAATGATCAATAGGTGTCATACTTGTCAAAAATAGTCAATTGATGAGTTTTGGTGTTTTAATACATTGTGGTATTGTAACGAGGTCATAATAGACCTTTCAAGATGTAGTGAGGGTCATCAGTCAAGTAAATGAGGTCATAGGTTGAAAAGTTGTCAAGTTGCAAGAAACGTTGTCAAGCAACTTTTCTTGCAACCCAAATGGTCAATAATGTCAAATTTGTCTAAATTTTTAATTTAAGAATATATTTTCATTTAATAAGGCCTATAAGGTCCATTTTTCATGTTAAAAGGTCAAGGATGCAAGTTTTTGGTCAAAAATACAAAATTTGTCAAAAATGGTCAAAGTTGGTAAAAGTTGTCATTATGCAAAGTGCAAAAAATGTTGTCAATTGGAGGTTTTGGTAGTTGAAGGGTATTAGACCATTTTTTATCAGTTCAATAGCCTATTAAGGGTTCAAATAGACCAAATCCACAATTTATAGCAATGGGCACTCTCACAATTTCACAAACACACCAATTTCACTTTTAGGCCTTCTAGGCTTGCATACAATGAGGGTTTATTAAAAATGTCACTCCCAAAACTCTCAAAAATCTTATAACACCTCAAACACATTCAATAAAGTCTTCCTAATCCCTCCAAACCTTCACAATTCATGAGTCATTACATTTCTTGCAAATTCGTTTGTTCCTCCATTTTCAAGTCCCAACTTTAATGAAACTCAACTAGGGCATCAAGCCCAAGACCAAGCACATATTTAGAAAAACTTAAAAGGACTCAAAATGGATTATATTTATCTTGTGTGGGCTTCCAATCAACCCCTCTCTTCCACTTTTCATGAGCCCCCAACTCTCCTTCACAATGTTACTAGGCATCTTGGCAACATACACCAATTAAGTGTTCTATGGTTCTCTACAATCAAATGGATAATAAATAAATTTAGATCATACAAATATAGATATAATACACCCTTGAAAAACCCCCAAAATTACTGGATGTGTCAACTTGCATGCTTTTACCATAAATTGCCCTTAAGGATAGTAGCCCTGACCAGAGACAAACTTCATCATAGATTTTGATACAAGAGGGATGTCCCAAAAAGGGTTAGGGTTATAGATACCTATTTCAGATGTACTCAACATATGTAGAAACAAGGTGTAATTTTTTTGTAACACAAACCTCAAATTTTGGCTGATTTTAAAACTGATCAGGCCTAATTAAGCCTATTTTCCAAAGCAACCCTCCTAGAAAACTTGCATAGCTCAATGAAAAACTATTCCTATGGGTTGTATTCATTAAAAAACCAACAAATATACTATTTTTTCCAACCAAATACAATGGATTGCTTCAGATCTTCATATTTCTCAATACAACCCAATTTTGACAGTTAAAACACATAGATTAACGGGCCAGGGAATCAAAATAATATGAGCTATCACTATTTTTTGGATCTTCAAGTTACAAAATCTTGTTCTACAGTCCATGAACCTTCAAACAACCATATTTATAAATATTTCCAACGGTGAAGGTGCTCCAATAAACAATTTATTTTCAAAACAATTGTAGTCACCCTTGCTTCATCATCCTTCATATGGGACCAACCAGAGCCTCTAGTCACCCTTTCTTCATCATCCCACACTTCTACTATTTCAACAATCAATAGAAAAAATTAGACATAATATGACATGTAACCTCATAAATAAGTTATTCAGTTATATTCATAAACCATTTGACTCCAAGAATAGTCCATTCATGTACTTAGAACAAGAATGGAACACAATCTATGAAACTTATTCATTCTACAACAAGGTGTCTCAAATATTCTATGGTAGGAGATGTGAAAACAAAGATCCACACATTGTTTAGTAGATACTTCCAAGGACTCACATACACGTGAGTAGGTTTGCAGTTGGACTAAGATTGTTTATCAGTTCAAAAATATTACAGTGTTATGCTTTTAATAATCATCCAGTGATTGGATGTTGTGAAATTCACAAATTTGATTATATTACCACTGGTTCCATTTCAAATTCTGTAAAAATAGATATTTGACATTTGTTCATTAGTTTTAGTCAACACCATTTTAAAATAACACATCACTTTATTTTAACACATTGAGAATATCATCAATAGGCATTGAACTAAAATTGACATATGCCATAGCAAAAAATGGCCCATCTATTTGTTGTCTATTGCATTTTTTGTTTCTTATTACAATGAGGAGAAGAATATTAATCTCCAAAAGGTTTTGGCCAGTAACATTTGTATTGCCTCTTTACAAACATTTCTTCTCTCATCTTGTTGCCTATTGATACTGACAAAGTGAATCTTGGCATTTATGTCATGTAATGGGAGAAAAATGGTTTCCTAATTGATATATGTTTAAATAACACATGAAAAAACCTTTTATTTGATATTTCTCACTAACCCTTTAGAAGAAAATATGTTTACAAAAAATGGCATGTACTTGCATGAGGACATTGTATATTACATAAATCCTGCACAGAAGTAGATGACAAGCTGCTAAAAAAGTAGTAACTAATTGCAAATGGGATCATAAAGATGCTCTAATAAACCAACATCTTCGTTACTCAGGCAACATCTGGGTTCATCTGCTGGAATGGAGCATGTTTGGGAACTGACAGTCTCTATTTAAACTCAAGTCTCTAGAAGCAATTATATTTGTCAGTGGAGGAGATATGTCCATGGGATCTGCAATAACTTTATACTCACTAGGATTTCCATTTCTCTTTAATTGGGTTACTCTTTCCAAAATTAATTATGTCGGTTCCTAAATCAACAGATTGGAATGTTCTAAGATTATACCCGACTCTATGCTCAAAATTTCTAATTTGACTTGGAAAACTAACGCAAATGACCAAATTAAGGCTGGATTCCCCTGCACTTCAGGCTCTGCAGGACCTAGGTGGGTTCACCTATTCGCCAACTTATTTTTCTTGTTGATGCTTTTTATAGTAGATTGCATCTTTAACTGTATTTTACTTCTAAGTATATCTATCTCAAAGTGGCATATATCTTCATAATAGACTATCTTATTTACTGAATATTTGATTTCTACCTACTGTTGAAATATCTTACTACAACTCTCACTATTTCTAACTGACTCTTACTTCTAGCTTCTATGATTCTTTCCTACTTGATTAGTGCTTTATTTATCTTCTACTTGATTAATTCTCTAGTTATTTTACTATACTTCTAATTCTTCTTTTCTTCTACAATTACTTTGTTCCTCCTTTTGATTACAATATTTTAACTTATTCCTTTATGTTTATACTTGAAGTTTTATTTATGTTTTAAATATTCTGAATATAGTTTCTTCTTAAAATTAATCAGTTCCATCCCATCCTTGATAATAGATTCACCCCTCCTCTGATCCTACCTATAAATCTGAAAGATAATTTTTAAAACCTCCCATGGCGAGTCTATCAGTTATCTAATCCTCAATGTTACAACTTTATGTCTTCAATCACAACTAGTCTAATTACATTGAACTCTCCTAGAAAGACCAATCAGAATGAAATACAAACAACCGCCTTTTTTCTCAGATGTATTTTATTTTCTTTTAACTTTCAACCACAACATCAAAATATTCACAAAAGGACTTAAGATAGAAACCACTTACTTTGAATGGTTATAACAAAGAACTAATCAAAAGATGAAATTTTCCACTATTCACAAGAAATAAAAAGTACTGATCATATTCACTGGAAAGAAACAATATTGCATAGTATAATTATGTCTTGCAAAATAAGTTATGATTTATTAATGTATATCCCATTGTTACAAAATGATCTTCCTTATATATGGAAGATTCAAGTATATTTGATGAAAAGTCATGTCTTTAAAAAAAAAAACATAATCTTAACAACTACTAATTATCTCTCAAGAAGACATTAATTGATCCTAAATGATCAATGTATTCTTGATCTTTGTACACATTGATATTCATGAATGAATTCCCCATCATGTATTCTTGTCTGTAGAGCTTGTCTTTTTATTTTTTGACATAAAATGCCATATTCTCCACATTGTGCAATCCTGCCATGACCTGAGAGAAATCAAGAGTAAATGTGTCTTTCCATATCTCTAGTGAAACATGTAATCCTTCATCCAACACTAATGGAATAATGACCATCTCATTACTATCTAATCACTTCATATCCTCTTTTAATTCATTATAGAAATCAAAGTGATTATTTAGTAATTCATGAGGGAAACCTTCATCTATTTTACATGGTGGCATGAAATTATCATTGTGTCCCAAATTTGTAGTTAGTTTTGGTGACAGATGGGCTAAGGGTATTACTTCCCTATTGTCCTTTGGTCTATCTTTTGTCAGATACAATGGAACACCATCAAGGATTTCCTCCTTATGTTTTACCATTTTTTCTCCTCTAACCACAGGGTCTTCATTTCCTTTCAGTACTTGTAATATTATTTAGTTCCTAGAGATTTTCCACTCTATATGCCTTGATAAATTTTCATAAAGATCCTTTTTATTTATAGCTTCTTCTTCTCCAAATTTCTGATTATATCATAAATCAATAGTGGCTCATGCTCAAATGTTTTTAACTTCTGGGAAGCTTTAGCCAATTTCCTATATCCTTCCAGATCAAAATTTCTCCTTGGGTCATTAATTGGCATATCATAGCAATCTAATTTTGTATTAATCAAATCATAATTCTTAGTGCTCTTAATTAAAATATCTCTAAAAGCTAAAAATTGAGGCATTATAAACCATTTACTACGAGATCTCAAGTGCATCTTGCTGGAGGCAGATAGTTGTCTTATGATTTCTAGGTAAGCTATTTCGTTAGGAACTATCTTGGGAAAAACATGTGGGCATCCTTCAAACCCATTAACTCTTATCTGTGTGTGGTCTTTGAAGTAATACCAATCTCCCCAATTTTGATCCACAAGACTTTGTTCTACAAATTCTTTGGGTTTGAGAAATCTCTTTATTTCGGGTGATAATGAATAATCACGCAGGTGACCCAATATATTACATAGTGGCTTAACAAAATACTCTTCAAAACATAGGTATTCACAAAAACAAAACCTTTGAGCCCAAATAGATAGTCATGATTGCAATGGTTTACAAAATCAAGTCTTGTCATGTTCCTTTATTGGTAGTTCATCCCCCCACAAACCCATTTCTTGACTAGTGTAGATAAACATATGCATGAGAAATGAGTATTTATTAAAATGCACTTTGTTAAGATCATTCTTCATCTGCAAAAGACTATGTATTATATGATTGGCCAAGTATGTGGCATACTCAAAGGTACGAGGATCTTTTTTTTTCACATCTATTGTCAAAACCATGGTTGTCATGTCCATCAATGGGGGAGCATATATTTTTAGGACTTTCCCTACTATGTAGTATGTATATTTCACATAAGGATGGAACAAATGGAGGTTTTTCACTATCTTCAAACATATAGACAACTCCTTCTTTTCTTGGTCAGTGATTGACAATCTCCATCTCTTATATGTATTCTCAAGGGAAAAATATTCCTCCTTAAGTTTATGTGTGTCAATGTGACTTTCACAATCCCATTCTAGGTTAAATACTTTCTCAATGTACTCTTTTGTTATGGGCAGCAGTGGATTTCCTTCAAACTCTTACACTATTTTCATTTTAGGATTATACTTATCTATGATGGCCTTTATGAGTTCTATGTTTACAAACACATTTGGACCACTAATTTTCCTAAATTAAACTTATAAGGGTTACTTATGGGCTCAGTTGCATCCTTTCTTTCGAAATGAAATATGAAGAAATCATGGCCCCTTTTTGATGTCCGTACATCGCCAATATCTTTTTATTTATCCTCTAATTCATCCTCTCCAAACTTGATTCCCTTAGATCTTTGTCCAGACAAAGGAAATTGATCCATCAAGTCCTAATTTAATGGCCTTCCTTCTTTTTTATGTCTCCTATGTTTAATTTCCTCACCACTATCTAGTTTTGGAGGACTTTTTTTTTTATAGACCTAGATTTCTTAGAAGATGAACCTTCCATGTATGGATAATAGAAACAAACTAGTGGATTTTGTGTAACTTAATTGACTCTCAAAGGCCCGAAAGACACTTTGTTGCAACTGCTCAACCAATTTTTGTATCTTGCTTTGTGATCAATTCTGAATCTTGCATCCAAATGTTATGAGAAATCAAATTTATTCTCACATAATTTGGTATTAAAACATTATACATGAAAAACACTGCAACAGTCGTTAATAGACGTCTTTTCAAAATTTATGTCGATGTGATGCCTATCGATACTATGACATTCACAACAAATGATTTTTTTATCAATTTTGATGAAATATTTCTTAGCTTCCTTGACCCTTTTCTCTTAGTGAACAATCGATAAAAATGACCGATGTTTCCATTGAAAATATCCTTTTAATGAAGTATCTACCTTCTAGATACCCTTTTATCTTTTTATGAATGTTCATATTTCATCGAAAAGAGATTTCAGTTAAATAAGTCAGCATCACATCGATATTATCCTATCGAAAAAAAGTATTTCCCTCATTGAGTACATAGAATGCTGGATCAATGCTTCCTTTTATTCGATTACCCTCTTTTTTGATGAGGCAATCATGTCGCTTCTTCAATATAAACTCTATCGATGAAATTAAGTTTTCGTTAAAGTATTTTTCATCTTGTTAGACGATTTATCTCTTTGAAACAAAATTGGCGGGACTTTCTAAAGTTTCATCGATATCATCCTCTTTTGATAACACAACCTATCTCAAACAAGTCCTCTAACTCTTACTCAAAATCCTTTTTCTCATAGACGCCCTTTAACCGACATAGAATTTGTACTTACCATTAACCATGCTTTGTCCTCCTCGATTATCCTTTCGACATAATCTACTTCTTCGTTTTATTTCTATCTTCTATGTCGATATGCTTATTTCATCGATGATAATAATGAGAATTCCATTTCGCCCATCTCACAATGTGTCTTTTCGATATGCTTATTATCTCGAGAAACCTTCTTCGATAAGGAGATAAATCGGCCTCTTTCATACTTGTCTTATAGATGATATCCTTTCTTTTAGTTATATCATTTTCGGTAGAGCATGTTGTTTATTTCATCGAAATATATTTTTTATATAACCATGGCTTTTGGAGTTAAATGTCACTCCTAGCTCAATGCATGTTATTTATCAATAAATTTTCTATTGATAACATTTTATCCTTCTTTCATCGACACATGTTCCTAAAATTTTTAGTGAGATCTCTTCTTTCGGTGAAGTTTGTTGAATTCACATCGATAATAAAATTCTATTGAAAATTATTTATCGATAGACTGTGACTGGGTTTCCATCGATATAGGTCTTCAGTAGGATTCCTGAATTTGATGAAGACTTCTCTGACTTAGTAGATGTTGCATTTTCTTTGAAACTCATATTTCGGTGGGACCAAATAATATTTAGCTTGATATTCTTTATTTTAGTATAAATTCATTGAAATTATGACAACAATGTCCTCTGTTTTTATTTGTACGAAATGATCCCTTCTGAAGTTGAATTCTATCGATATCTACCTATTTCCTTGAAATATTTGGACAATTCATTGGAGCTTTTTATATATTTATTATTTGTTTTTAACTTTGTGCTGAGATATAATTTAGAATAAATATGGTTCACAACATTTACTGAATACTCTATATTTTTTGATGCACATTTTGATATATGGGTAACTTATGGCAAAATGGGCATTTTATCCGAGATCAAGGCTTCTATTTATGTCAAAATTTTATAAGAAAACTTTAGTAGCTTCAACAAAATCTTGGTGATGACTAGAAGGCACACTATATGGGATTTCTAGTGAGGTATTGTGATCAAAATTTGTGTCAAAATTTTGAGGTTCCAACAGTGGCTCTTTTTGGGGATGAGGTATTTAACAAATGCCTGCAAGAATCTAGAATCATTCTCTGGAGAAGCTGACCAAAGATAATGGGGACACATAAGTATAAAAGGTGATAACGTGGGATATGTACATGTGGGATGGAAGAATGAATCCTAATCTACTTGGCATGGATAAATCTTCTTTTCTTAAAAAAATAAGTGCTTCAAGAATTGTCCATGCATTGACAATTCTTGTGTTTCTCTTGTATGTTCTATAAGTAATACGAGTCTTCAAATTCCTTGCCTGTATTGACATATGGTCCAATCCACAAGGCTTCAAATTTTCCATGTTTTTCCTTATCATAATTTCTAGCATTCAACATAAGAACCCACTCCCCTTCTTTTAACTTCCTATCATCTGATATCTTATCATGAAGACTCATCATTTGTTGTTGCATCTTGTAGTTATGTTGTCGAGCTTCTCTCCTTATTTCATCTAATTCTTCCAACTGGAAAAACCTTTCCTCCACTGCATTTATTAAGTAATGCCCCACCCCGGAATCCTTGGACACAAGGATAAACAATAGAAAGTAACAATATTTTTTATAAGATAATAAACAATGCATAACATAGCACAAAAATGGAAGACTACACAACACCAAGAATTCCCAAGCACAAACCAACACCATAATTCATTTACCGACTACATGATTAGCATACAAGTTTCATCCAAGTTACTAATTTAATCCATGACGATTATTTTTAAGCCCAAAGTACAATTCCTACCATGATTAACATACAAGTTCATTTACCAATTTAATACGCCAAGTATAAGACTGATTGTATTCAATTACCCCCAAGCTACTGATACTCAATCTGTTCCGATTTGGGAAGGTGTAACATCAAAAATGCTATTCGTAAAACCAACTTGCATCTTCTGGTCGAGGACGAAAATGCCCTCTGTCCATGGTATGACAAAACAGGGAAGCAAGCCAACATATTCTTATACGACAAAATACTTTTCCCATACGACCAAGCACTTCCCATATGACAAAAGAATGGGTCTAGGACGACAAAACACCCCTTCACATACAATAAAGTACACTTTTTCATACAATAATGCATTGGGCTTCGTAAAAACTTTGTTCTGAAAGCCATAACTTTTGCATCCGGAGTCTGATTGACTCCGTTAAAAATGCGTCATAAAGGTCTTGAAAATCTAGTCTACGACCTGATGGACCTAAAACCATCTTTAAAAATCCACATTTTTGTTTCCATCCACTTGAATTGAGTGAAATTCAAAAGGTGACAATTGTTGCCAAAAATTTGCAATGAAGGGTTCCCTCAGTCCAAAGACTTGATAGGCTTGACAAAACTAAAGTTTGCCATAAAATACAAGCTAGCTCCACATTAGGGAGTATTGGATACACGTATATCGAGGCTATGGACACTCGATTACACCAAAAACATAAATATAACATTATAGAAGGAATAAGCATCTAGATCATCTACAACCATTACATATACATGAATACAAAATAACTACATAAATCACTGAAAGTAGAAGAAGGAACAAGTGAGCAACAAGATCTAATCATGTGACTGGAAGAAGATTGTCTCTGTACTCCGATCTCTAGCAGTGGTACATGTTAGCAATGCCACCCAACCATATGTTACCCATAGGCCCATTCTGTCATTCTCATGGAGATAATGACCCAACCACAGTCACATAAGACACACACACACACACACACACACAATAGGCTACACACATGCCAATCAATGCATGACTCAAAGTACTCAAATGAACATGAATGCAAATGCAGTATTCTAGGTCACTACTCAGAACACACTAAGGATACAATGTAGGGACTCTATTGGAGTGTCATCTCCTAGCTCGTACTAGCCCAAATAGTATGTGGTACAGTAACTCAACTACCTCGAGAGGCCTCGTACCAGCTTGCACAGGAGACTGGCTGTCGTTAGACACCATACCCTTTCCCTTGGTACTCCCAAGTGGCATATGGTATGGTAAATATACTCCCTTGGGAGGTCTCATACCATATAGGTGTACTCTTATATTTTATTAAGTTTTATTACCCATGTGTTTATTTGGTTATCACTTTATTAAACCTCTTCACGTTACCTTGTCAGCATTTTCTGGGCTGGGATAACTGTGAGAAGCCACTCCACACGTCTACTCATACATACCCTTTCTCTCCATACAATGAGTGCCAAAAGGAAATTAAAATTCCCAACCCAACCCCCAAATGATGAAACACTCAATTGGCCTAAATCCAGGAGTTTGGATCTCGCAAGATCCAACATAAGCACGCTCACGTGCATGTGGGTGAACACAACCGACCGACGTAACCAATGAATGCAATGTTAAGAAAGGGGCTAGATCTAGGGAATGAAACAAGAATGAATAAAAAACATCACTTGGGAAAACACATCCAAGTGGAAACCAAAAGAGATAATCAAAATCAGACAAAATCGGTCAGAGGTCAAATCCACCAAAATACACTGACAAAGCACTTTCAGATTGGAATATGAAAATACTAGAAATGTCCTCTATCCATTACAGTTCCACAATCCTACACCTTGTAGAAATGTCTACTAAAAACATAATTTAAAACATGCCCACAAGGCAACAGACATGAACTAGGAGACACACAAAATCAGACGATGCCAAAAATACCCAAAATTCAAGCTTCTTAGAATTCAACGAAATCAAAACCCATTTCTGAAACATTCCCAAAATACTAAAAATAAAATAAAATTTAAGTTCTGGGCACACCTACAAATTCAAACAACATAACTAGGTAAAAATTCACATTTCAAAAATGATAAAACACACAAATACTCATGCCCGCCCAACCGAGTCATGGAATTGCACAAAAATGGAGGGGAACACTTGTTCTCAACCCACAAACATTTAGAAATTAAAATAATTAACTAAAATAGAGAGAAACAATAAAAATGAGCAAGCCCTACCTCACACGGTTGGTAAAAACCAAGAAAGAAAATGAAATTGAGAAGAGCCCGCCAAATCAAAAATGGCTCCATAGGAATAAAAGAAATTGTGACATGATTCCAACGAGTCGCTACTCACAAAAATCTGGCAGAAGGATTGATCACAATGAACAACAGATTGAATTCTCCAAAGAGGGTTTTGGAGCAAAAACTTCAACCTTGAAAATCATAAAATGAAGAAGTGAATTAAAAAACTCACTTTTTGCCTAATATAAGCGCTTTTATAAAAGTGACTTATAAATTAGAATATTAAGTCACTTAATCTACTAATTGGCTAAATCCCAAAATTAAATAAAATAATTCCAGGCATTTGGAATTCAACTACGAAAAATTAGCCGGAAAATAATTAAAATAAAACCAAACATTAAAATTCCCCCAAAATAATTAAATTAACATTTAAATTAAATAATCTCTACGACAACTGCGGAACCCTAAATGCATAGACACATTCACTAGAGGTGTTTTGTCATCCTAGAACCATTCTTTTTTCGTATGGTAAGTGCTTTGTCATATGGGAAAATTGTTTTGTTGTACGAGAATCTATTGGCTTACTTCTCTGTTTTGTCGTATCATGGACAAAGGGCATTTCCGTCCTCGACCAGAAGATGCAAGTTGGTTTTCCGGATATCATTTTTGATGTTACACCTTCCCAAATTGGAGTAGATTGAGTATCAGTCACTTGGGGTAGTCGAATATAATCCATGTTATACTTGGCGTATTAAATTGGTAAATGAACTTGTATGTATTAATCATAGTAGGAATTGTACTTTGGGCTTTAAAATAACCATTATGGATTAACTTAGTAACTTGGATGAACCTTTTATGCTAGTCATGTAGTCGGTAAATGAATTGTGGTGTTGGTTCGTGCTTGAGAATTCTTGGTGTTGTGTAGTCTTCCGCTTTTGCACTATGTTGTGCATTGTTTATTCTATTTAAAAAAAAATTGTTGCTTGCTATTGTTTATCCTTGTTTCCAAGGATTCCCAGGTGGGGCATTACATTTGGTATCAGACCCCATGTTCTAATGTTGGGATCTTTGTGTTATTCTCTCATTGTATTGGTTTTAGTGTTGGAGTGTGTATGTATGTTGATAGTTGATTCTTGTATTATGGTTATTCTTGTGGTTTGAATTATGGTATTATCTCATGGTTCTAACCCCTTTCCTTGTGGTCTATGAAGGATGCCTCCTACATGTAGACTTGGACGGGGTTGTGACTGTTAGAATGCAAGTTAGAATGACCATGAGGAAGAGAACCGTGAGGAGGAACATCATGAGGAAGATCATAGGGGGGAGGAAAGGTAGGGAGAGAACCAGGGTGGTGTGGAGGCATTGGTGCCTTTTCCTTCAGGAACACAATACTCGGTTGGGACCTAGATTTGATGGGTCACAACATGAGGGATCACGACATGGAGGCTCACAAGGGGGAGATTCCTAAATTTCTAAGCAGGGAGTAGGGGGAGAGAGAGTGATCATTCTCATACACTTCCTGATGGTAGAGGAGCGCATAGGAGGGAAGGGGTTGCAAGTGATAAGGAGACCGTCCATGTGGATATGATGAGAGACCTCTTGCGGTTTTGACCACCATTCTTTTATGGTAAGGGAGGTAGCAGTAAGGCCGAGACATGGTTGTTAGACCTTGGAAGTTTCTTTTCTATGTATCTCTACGCAAGAAACCTTATAGACCGTTGTGCGGTCACGCACCTGAGAGATCATGCTTCCACTTGGTGGCATATAGAGGAGAAGAAACTCCAGATCAGTCTTGCAGATCTCACCTGGGAGATATTTGAGGAGTGGTTCAGAGAGGTTTCTATCTACTCAATATAGAGAGACTCCTACATATGAGTTTCATGAGATCAGAAAGGGTACCATGTCGGTGGACCAGTATGAGCAGAGGCTCTTCAAGATGAGGCAATATTCCAGCTATAATCATGACGAGGTCCTCTTGACTCAGCACTTTTTTTGGGGCCTTAATGGCTCTATCATTGGAGATGTACGTATGCATCAGCCTAGGACACTAGCACTTTCCGCCGAGAAGGCGAGAATTGTTGAGAGCAATGTGACAAAGGGATTTAGTAGCAGGACAGGTTCACAAAGCCATAGTGCACGGCCTACAGGGTTAGCTGCACCAACCACTCTGACAGAGTCTGTTGGGCCAGCCCATACTTAGTCAAAACCTTGAAAGGGAGATCATCCTCATTTTAGTAGATCATACCATCCTTAGAACTAACAAAGTGGCCAGGGTTCACGTACCCAAGGAGGAAAGGGGCATGTTCAACAACAGGGAAACCAGTCATAGTACAGTTATGAAGCTCAGAGTGTTTAGTTGAGCCCTAGTAGAGGGATTTTTTAGCAGTCTAGTGCACCTCATAGTGTACATGGTTATGTTTTAGGACCATGCTTCTCTCATGGTCAGCAGGGAAATAGGGTAGAGATGTGTCCTTAGAAGTTGTTAGCTAGTCAAAGTAGGGGTGCAGCTATGTCTAAGCCTACAGTCGAGGACGTAGGTAGGTCCCACAGAGTATTTGTGGCGGTTGATAACCGTTAGGCTGAGCACCAAGGCACCATATTTGAGATTACAGGTGTGTTACACTGTATTTCTACCACTAGTTTATTTGATTCTCGTGCTTTAGATTCTTTTATTTCACCCTCTCTTGTTTAGCGATGTGAGCTAGTGGCAGCACGACAGTTTGATAGGTGGAAGGTTGAATTAGCCATGATATCCAAAGTGTATTTGGGTTCCCTTGTCCATGGTTATGTGTTGGATTTGGGCACCTTCACCACCATTGTAGACCTTTGTGTCCTACCCTTAGGTACTTATGGCATTGTGTTGGGTATAGAATGGTTAGATCCCCACCAGGCGAGTATTGATTATCGATGTAAGTCAGTGCAGTGTGATAGTGACATAGGTGGGCGTGTTGAGCTTATAGGGGTCTAGAGACCCATTTTTCTCTGTGTAATATCAGCTAAGAAGTTGAAGCAGATTATGCGATAGGGATGTCATTTGCTCACAGTTTTTGTTGTGACCTTGATGAGCCTGAGGGTCAAGAAGTGACTCTTGATGATCATCCACTCCTCTATGAGTTTGTTGATGTGTTTCCATATGAGATACTAGGTATGCCACCTCATTGCTACATTGATTTCCTCATTGATCTCATTCTGGGAGCTAAGCCTATTTCTCGGGCACCTTACTACATGACTACTTAGGAGTTGAGTGAGCTTTGTTTTCAGCTTGAGGAGTTGGTGGCCAAGGTTCATATTCATCCTAGTGTATCCCCATAGGGTGAACTGGTCATCTTTGTGAAGAAGAAGGATGGATCCTTGCGCTTGTGTATTGACTATAGATAGTTGAATAAGGTGATGGTGAAGAACCGATTCCCCTTTTTGAGGATTGATGATTTGTTTGATCAGATGAAGGGAGCGAGAGAATTCTTGAAGATTGACCTGAAGTCAGGATACCATCAGCTTCGGATCCAGGAGGCTGATATTCATCTGACAAATTTTTGTACATCCTATGGGCATTATGAGTTTACGATTGTACCTTTTGGGTTGACCAATGCGCCATCAATATTCATGAGTTTGATGAATGGGGTGTTCCGCACGTACCTTGATTGGTTTTTCCTTTTATTTCATGATGACATACTAATCTATTTGAAGACCATTGAGGAGCATGAGATCCATTTGTGTTAGGTATTGCAGTGCTTACATGACCATTAGTTGTATGGAAACCTGGCCAAATGTGATTTCTTTCAGATTGAGGTGAAGTATTTGGGGCACATAATTTTGGGTGAAGGTATTCCAGTGGATCCTTGTAAGATCTGAGCTATCATGGATTGGCCAGCACCCACAAGTGTTCCTGAGGTTTGTAGTTTCATGGGTTTGGCGGATTATTACCGCCAATTCATGAAGGATTTCTCTCAGTTGGCTCATCCTATCACTTCTCTTTAGAGGAAAGGGAATAAGTTTATTTTGACTGAGCAGTGCAAGACAACTTTTGAGGCTCTTAAGAAGCGTCTGATCAGTGCACCTATCTTGGTAGTGCCAGATCTTGCAGGTGAGTTCATGGTGTGCACTGATGCATCTTTGGAGGGTGTGGGGGAATTTCTTATGTAGGAGGGATGAGTAATTTCTTATGAGTCCCAAAATATCAAAGACCATGAGCTGAACTACCCCACTCACTATTGGGAATTAGGGGTGATTGTGCATGTGCTAGTGTGCTATAGACATTTTTTGTTGGGTCACATGTTTGAGCTGCATAGTGATCATCATAGCTTTTAGTATATCTTTTCCCAACCAAACTTTAATGCACGACAACATCGTTGGATGGAGTTTTTGTGCAAATACAATTTTGATGTTCATTACATCAAGGGAAAGGAGAATGTGGTCAGAGATGCCTTGAGCAGAAGGAGGCATGATATTTCAGTTTTATGTTTGGGTGTGGATTTGTGTGGCCATATCCTTGAGGTTTTTCCTAGTGATTCATGGTATCAGGAGGTTAGAGTGGAGATTGAGTGTGGACGTACCCTTGCTAGGAATTTTTTTGGATACTCATTGGAGTTAGATGGACTTTTGTGGCACCATGAGTACATTTATGTACCAATATCGGGGGATCTTTGTTCTTTGATTTTGTTATAAGTACATCATGCACCGTGTTCCGCACATATTGGCATCAAGAAGATGCATGCAGACCTCATACAATTATACTTTTGGTCATGGATGAGGCATAATGTTTCTGATTTTTTTGCTTGACTCCTTGAGTGTTAGAGAGTGAAGGTAGAGCATTAGCATCCTATAGGCCTCTTGCAACCACATTCCATTCCCGAGTGGAAATGGGATACCATATCTATCAATTTTATCATAGGTTTTCCTATGTCATCACGTCGCCATGATGCTATTATGGTGACAATGGACAAGTTTTAAGGTATCTCAATTTTCACCCATGAGGGCATCATATACCACTACCTTGGTAGCGCATGTGTTATTATAGGATATTATTCAGTTCCATGGAATTCTCATAGGATTATCTCAGATAGAGATCCAGTGTTCACTTTGGCACTATGAACATCTCTTTCACATGCCTTGGGTGCACAGTTCAGGTTTAGTTCTACTTACCACCCATAGACAGATGGATAGACAGAATGGATGAATCATATTCTTGAGGACATGCTTCACATGTACATGATGGATCAACAGATGAGGTGGGAGGAATATTTGTACTAGGTTGAGTTTTCTTATAATAATGGGTACCATAGTTCTATTGGCATGTCACCTTTTTTAGGCCTTTTGTGAAAGGTCGTGTCATACTTCATTGTGTTGGGATCGTTTAGAGGACCGAGTGGTTTTGGGTCTAGAGATGCTTCAGTGTATGGAGCAACAAGTGGTTCATATTAGAGATTATTTGGTCACTGCTCAGGATCGGCAAAAGAAGTATGCAGATGCCCATAGGCTGGATCATCACTTTTCTGTTGGTGACCAAGTGTTTTTGAGAGTTTGTTCGCGAAAGATCCCCATCCATTATGAGAAAGGCACTAAGTTAACTCCATGATTTATTGGACCTTTTGAGATCCTCGAGAGGATTCATCCTATTTCTTATCGCTTGGCATTTCCACCTAGCCTATCGCACATCCATGATGTTTTTCATGTTTCTGTGTTGAGAAAGTATATTCTTGATGTGACCCATGTTCTTGATTTGGATTCTTTATAGGTAGAGGATGGGTAGTTTTCTTTGGATCCCATATGCATCCTTCAGCATTAGAGGCTGACCCTCAGATGTCGGGCCATAGAGCAAGTAAGGGTCCAATGAGACCCCAATGATGAGACTTCTGACACATGGGAGGATGCTTCGCAGTTGAGATATTTGTACCCATACCTTTTTGTAGGATTCCAGGAGTAAGCCTACACCTAGTGGGTGAGGATGTAGTGCCTCCTGTATTTACATTCTGTTTCGTGGCTATTTTGACCAAGAGACACTTTGTTTATTGATCGATTTATTTGCATGATGAGATGCTTCGATGACTTTACACTATTTTTATTACCAGTATCATAGTTGTTAGATTCTAGTGATGTTGTTGTTCAGTTTGATCATATCTGCATGATGATGCTAGTGATGTGACATGATTCTTTATGATGATGTTTGGTTTATTTTTTATTTAGACTTGGACTGAGGAGTATATTTGTATTCGATGGATGTTACTGGACTTCTTGTTATGGTGCATTTATGTTGTGAATATTTGTCTTTTACTTTCAGTAGATATATGCTCAAATGGTTGTAAATGGTTATTTAATTCTTTAATTTTTAATGTATTATCATATGATTATATATGTTGTGATGTTGTACTGCACCACCGTTATGCATTTTTCCTGTTGGTGCTAGTACGAAGTGAGGCTGAGTCATAGTCACTTGCTTGTGAGATCTACACAATGTCTCATCCTCCTTCAACGTAATTATGTGTTTGTTTGTGCTTTAACTATTTATATGATTGAGCAGCTACACTTGATGTTTTCTTATTTACTAAATAGGTACCAGGTACATTAATCTAGAGTATAGGATTTGAGTGTGTACCTATATCCCCAGTAGTGATACCAAGAAATAGTGACCTTAACCATTCATGTTGAGCCAATGTCGTCCCTATATGGGCGACCTATATGTAGTTTTGTTATTATTATTAACCCTTCAGCTATTGTGGTGAATTTAGATTCTTAATGCATTATGTGAATTAACCAGTGAACGTGTCTTGCATTTAGGGTTCCGTAGTTGTCGCAGAGATTATTTAATTTAAATGTTGATTTAATTGTTTTACGAAAATTTTAATGTTTCATTTTATTTTAATTACTGGCTAATTTGTCGTAGTTGAATTCCAAATTATTGGAATTGTTTTATTTAATTTTGAGATTTAGCCAATTAGTTTATTAAGTGACTTAATATTCTAATTTATAAGTCACTTTTATAAAAGCACTTATATTAGGCAAAAAGTGAGTTTTTAATTCACTTCTTCATTTTATGATTTTCAAGTTTGAATTTTTAACTCCAAAACCCTCTTTGGAGAATTTGATCTTATGTTCGTTGTGATCAATCGTCTTGCCAAATTTTTTTGGGTAGCGGCTCGGTGGAACCATGTCATGATTTCTTTTGTTCATGTGGAGCCATTTTAGATTTGGGGAGCTCTTCCCAATTTTCTTTCCTTTCTTGGTTTTTACCATCCATGTGAGGTAGTGCTTGTTCATTTTTATTGATTCTCTCCATTTTAGATAATTATTTCGATTGCTAAATGTTTGGGGGTTGATAAATAGTGTTCCCCTCCATTTTTTTGTGATTCCTTGACCCGGTTGGGTAGGCATGAGTATTTGTGTGTTTTCTCATTTTTGAAATGTGAAATTTTACCTAGTTATAATGTTGGAATTCGTACGTATGCCCGAAACATCAATTTTATTTGATTTTTGGTAATTTGGGCATGTTTTAGAAATGGGTTTTCAATTTTGTTGAATTTATGAGAAGCTTAAATTTTGGGTGTTTTTGGCGTTGTCTCATTTTTTGTCGCCTAGTTCCTGTCTGTTACCTTCTGGGTGTATTTTAAATTATGTTTTTAGTATTCTTTTATACAAGGTGTATGAATTTGGAACTGGAATGGATAGAGGACATTCCCAGTATTTTCATATCCCGGTCTGAAAGTGATCCGTCAGTGTATTTTTGTGGATTTGGCCTTTGGCCGATTTTGTCTAATTTTGATTATCTCTTTTGGTTTCCACTAGGACAAGTTTTCCCAAGTGAGGTTTGTTGATCCTTCTTTTTTCATTCCCTAGATCTAGCCCCTTTCTTAACATTGCATTCCTTGGTTGTGTGGTTCGGTTGTGTTCACTCACGTGCACGTAAGGGTGCTAATGTTGGATCTTGTGAGATCCAAACTCCTTGATTTATGTTAGTTGAGTGTTTGATCATTTGGGGGTTGGGTTTGTGATTTTTATTTCTTTGTGGCACTTTTCATATGGCAAGCAAGGGTACATACAAGTAGACGTGTGGAGTGGCTTCTCACAGTTATCCTGACCTAGAAGTGGCTGACAAGGTAATGTGAAGAGGTTTAATAAAGTGATAACCAAATAAACACATGGGTAATAAAACTTAATAAAAGATAAAAGTTCACCTATATGGTATGAGGCCTTCCAAGAGATTAGATTTACCATACCATATTCCACTTGCGAGTACCAAGGGAAAGGGTGCAATGTCTGATGGCAACCAGTCTCCTACGTGAGCTAGTACAAGGACACGATACAAGGCCTCCCAAGGGAGTTAAGTTACCATTCCATATACCATTTGTGATAGTACAAACCAAGAGATGACACTCCATCAGAGTCTCTATATAGTATTTTAAGTGTGTTCTGAGTAGTGACCAGGAATACTACATTTGCATTCATGTTCATTTGTGTACTTTGAGTCATGCATTGATTGGTGTGTGTGCAGCCTCTTGCGTGTTTGTGTCTTAAGTGATTGTGGTCAATTCATTATTTCCATGAGAACAAAAGGGTGGGCCTATGGGTACCACATGGTTGGGTGGAATTGCTAACCTATACCAATGTTGGGGATCAAAGTACAGAGATGATCTTCTTCCGGATACAGGATTGGATCTTTTTTATCACTTGTTCCTTTTTCCACTTTCAATGATTTATGCAGTTATCTTGTATTCATGTATATGTAATGGTTGTAGATGATCTAGATGCTTATTCCTTCTATAATGTTGTATTTATGCTTTTGGTGTGATCGAGTGTCCATAGCCTCAATATATGTTTATTTGGTACTCCCCATTTTTGATCTAGCTTGTATTTCATCACAAACTTTGGTTTCATCAAGCCTATTGAGTCTTTGGACTGAGGGAACTATTCGTTGCAAGTTTTGGCAAAAATGGTCACCTACTTTTGAATTTCACTCAATTCAAGTGGATTTCAACAAAAATGTGGATGTACTAAGATGTTTTTAGGTCCATCATATTTTAGATCTCATCAAGACCTTTCTGACGCATTTTGAATGGAGTTAATCGGACTCCCGATGCAAAAGTTATGGCTTCTAGAACAAAGTCTTTATGAAGCCCAGTGCATTGTCATACGACAAAGTGTACTTTTTTGTATGGAAAAGGGTGTGTTTTTGTACTAGACACATTCTTTTATTGTATGGGAAGTGCTTTGTCATATGGGAAAGGTGTTTTGTCGTATGAGAATCTGTTGGCTTGCTTCCCTATTTTTTTGTACCATGGACAGAGGGCATTTCTGTTCTTGACCAGAAGATGCAAGTTGGTTTCTCGGATACCCTTTTTGATGTTACACCTTCCCAAATTGGAACAGATCAAGTATCAGTCGCTTAGGGGTAATCAAATGCAATTTGTGTTAAAATTGGCATATTAAATTAGTAAATGAACTTGTATATATTAATCATGGTAGGAATTGTACTTTGGGCTTAAAAAGAATCATTATGGATTAACTTAGTAACTTGGATGAACCTTGTATGTTAATCATGTAGTCGTTAAATGAATTATGGTATTGGTTCATGCTTGGGAATTCTTGGTTTTGTGTAGTCTTATGCTTTTGCACTATATTATGTACTTAAAAAAATATTGTTACTTGCTATTGTTTGTCCTTGTGTCCAAGGATTCTTGGGGGGGAATTACATGAAGAATCTTCATTTGTTGTTGCATCTTGTAGTTGTTGTCGAGATTCTCTCATTATTTCATCTAATTCATCCAACTAGACAAACCTTTCCTCGATTAGATCAAAAATATCTTCTTTCATCACAAACTTATATACTGGCAATAGGTTTTCTAATGGAAGCCTAGCTTGCTTTCCATATACTAATTCAAATGGGGACTTACCAATGGAATTTTTGGTAATAATCCTATCTTCCCACAGAGCTAAATTCAGTTTTGAATCCCATGCCTTTTTATTATTATCAATCATCCTCCTTATAATTTTTAAAATATTCTTGTTGCTTGATTCAACTTGACCATTTCCTTGGGGATGATATGGTGAAGAGTATGAGACAACAATGCTATAATCCTCACAAAATGTATTGAATTCATTAGATCTAAAACACATTCCATTATCAATTATAATTCTAGATGGAACACCAAACCTATTCAATATTTTCTCCATTAGGAATTTAATCAATACTTTACTATTTGGTTGTTTAGTTGGGATGGCCTCCGCCCACTTGGTAAAATAATCAGTTGCTACTAATATCTATTTTCTGCGTCCACTTGATTTTTTTGCAATATCTCCTACGAAATCAATCCCTCATTATTGAAAAGGCTCCTCCACTTGCATTGTTCTCAATGGAAAAGATCCCTGATATTTCAACTTTCCATAATAAATTTGGCAGGCTTCACACTCCCCCACATACTCAAATGCATATCTAAAAACACTAGGCCAATAGTAATCATCCTTAATAATTTTGTGGGTAGTGGTTCAAGCTGAGAAATGGCCACCACAGATACCATCGTGCATCTCCTTCAACACACTTTCATATTGATACTTATCTAAACAAATAACAATATACCATCCATATTCTTCCAATACAAGTCTCCCTCTATCAACACATACCTTTGTTCTTGTAGCTTCTGTGAACTTCTTCAATTTTCATCCAGGCCATCGGGACATTTCATATGTTTCAATTAGTAAACCACATTTGAGTACCAAGGAACTTGTTCTATGCTAACAACATCTTCTAGATCAACACTATTTACTTATATAGCCTCAAAGTTAGATTTTTCCATCAAATTTTCCAGCTCTTGTCCTCTTACAAGTTTAGTGATTTGGATCTCTATGTTTAATTCCTGAATCAGATTTGTGAGGCTTAACCCCGAGCCAATCATAGCTTTTCAGTTTTTGCTTATGATAGATTTAGTATTTGATACCTTACTTTGATGCTTTGTGGATTTATACTCCTTATGTCATGGATTTGATCATTTATATTTTAGATGCACATTATCTTATGATGCTCATGGTTATTATGTTATGATACAATTTTTGTTTATGGTTATTTTGATTTAATTAATATGCGATGGATTATATATTCTTATGTGATTAATTAAGAAATGGTGATTTGATTCAATTATGATGCAATGTGATTTCTACTTTGAATTGAAATTTAAATGCTTAAATGATGTTTTGTAAAATTTTGAATGATGATTATTTCGTATATGATGTATATTATATTCCTTGGACTACTGATCTTTGGATTTAGTGTGCAAGGAATATGACCATGATAATAAATCGGGGAACCAAATATAGGCCTATTTAAATTCAGTGCAAGCCAAGATCGTGTCTAACAAGAGACAAGACCTCGTTGTATTGTGTTTACTTTTTAAACATATATGCTTGAATGTGTTTTTTGCAAATTGTAAATTATAATTTTTAAATTATGTTTGTGCTCAAATGGAAATGCCATGTGTCTTGTGAAGTGTAAAATGTGTGTGTCATGTGACACTTATAATGTGTACATGTGGCCATGACATGTCCACTTGATAATTATTTTCCCACCAACTTAGGTTAGTACCATAGAGAATCCCCATGTGAACCCTTTTGTTAGGGAGCTTGAGGTATGATCTTTTCACTTGAATTTTGTGGGTAAGCTTTAGGAGGACTTTTGGGAGGTTAGAAATGTACCTAGGGGTGTGTTTGGGCCATTTTTAAGAATCCCATTTGATATACCTATGGGTAAGGGTCATTTTTAACCCTAAGACAACTCTTAGTTGATAAAAAGACCCTTCCAAAAGTTAGATTTTCACGATGGACGAAAATCAACTTTTCGAAGCATGGTCTTGGTTAGACAACCCTTCCATTTGGGTGCAAGGACTTTGCTCACTTTTTGAGATACATTTCTAGAATCCATTATTGGTAAGTTTTTAAAAAATTTAGGGAAGACCAACCAATGAGAAAATGACCTTTTTTCCAATAGCATTTTAGAGGCCTTTTTAGTGGAGACCCTCCATGGTTGAGAGTTTGAACGTCAACTCTCTATTTTACAGATTTGGCTAGAATTAGAGAAGCTTGGAAAGAATGGAGACTTGGACAAAAGGAGATCATCCTCAACTACTTACCTTAAGCTTGGACTTAGGTTGGTGGCTTTCACTCCATTATGTTTTTGTTCATATTTTGTAAGAGAAAATGGTTGTAGTATGTTAGAATGCTTTGAATTTATGTTGTAATGGATGATTTTGTGTTCTTCTATTTTTGTCTTGTGAGTATTATTTTCTATTGTGTTGCATATATTTTGTATTTGGGATTCTCAAGGTCCACTCACCCTTGAGAGGGAAGAGTAACCTTAGGGGTGAAGGTTTTAAGACAACTCATGGGTGTAGAGTCTCTTCTCAAGGAGGAGAGGGAGAAAACATGGAGTATGGGATCCATGAATCCATTCCTTGCTTTCTTTTGGGGGTCATAAGGGTGTAGCTTGGGCTTGATGCCTTGGGGGTCATAAGGGTTGAAGTTGAGAGTATGAAAATTTTGTTTTGAGGAGTTGGTTTTGAAAGCCTTGTGATGAATTTGTTTTGACATTTGGTTTGGTTTTCTCCCCATAGGGTACTTGGTCCACTTCACCCCATTTTTAGGGTCATTGTGATACCTATTGTGGAATATTTGGTTAGGAGTTTTACTATGTGTTTGTTTCCTTGCTATTTTTGTTTTATGTGTGTGTAACCTACCTATTTTTGGTTCCCCAAGCTCGGGGGTGGCCTATTAGAGGCCTAGGCTGGGAGATGAGAATCTCATGGTATTTTTGAACTTATTTCAAGTTTATGGTTACATTTTGAACCCATGAATAAAGAAGAGAAAATCTTGGGAAAAGGATTTTTGTATGATCTACACTTTTGTATATGTAATAGGCTATGTGGCTAATGTAATGTAATCTTTTTTTTGTAAAAAAAGGAAAGTATTGTAGTTCTATGAAAAGTGGATTTAAAAAGACTTATATATGTTATTGTCTTTGGGATATAGTAACTAGATAGTTTAAATGTGGTATTAAAGTAATTAGGAATCAATGATATAAACATTATTAGAATTTTTATATTAGTGTATTTAAACAACGAAGATGGGATTTTAATACACTAATTTGGTAGGAGGGAAAATTTATCAGAAAAGTAACGTTAATCATTTTAGCAATTATATTAATAATACTCACATCATCAAACTCTATTAAAAGATTAATTAAACTAAATTATAATAGGGTTATCAAATTCATTAATGTTAGTTTATTTGATCATTATGATGCCTATCCTAAGGGGAGGATCTAATTTAGCAAAATGAAAATCAGTTTAACTGTCCTGTTATTTTAATTCCCTTCTCAAATTGATTAGGGGCTAAACTCTGATTGGATGATCAAACAACTTAAACTTAAAAACTTAACAAATGGGTTAGGGATGTTGACTTGTCGTCATGATTCCCCTTAACCCTGACAATGAATTTTGCAACTTACCCATTACCGTAACCTAACTCCATAATGATGTAAACATAGAATTTAGTTTAGAAAACTTTAGAAACCTCGCAAATGCAATTTAACACTACATTATAATTATTTTTTCAAAATAATGTTGCATTTTGGACGTTAAATTTAAGCATGACAATTTGGTATCAGAGCCCCATGTTGTAATACTGGAACCTTAAAACCACTATGTTTGAAAACTTTTAACATATTGTATCAACATAAACAACTCGTTTCAAACCTAGAAAACATATTGCGGCAACTTTAAACACATTTCCTTCAAATTACAACATTTCACTCAACCTAATACCCTCTATCCATGTGTAGGACGCATCTGATGATGTGGCAAGATCACACACATGGATGAGGCCGTGGACATTCCCCTTTGGCACTAGATCATGTAGAACAAGAATTAGAGGGTGCTAGAGAGGAGTAGATGTTAGAGTAATTTAGCAATTGCTCTTTAGTGCTTAAGTTTCACTTAGGCAGTTTCAGTTGTCATAGGAAAGTTTCTATTTCCTAGCAGTTGCCCGTTTAGGGTTTTGACATCCTTTATAAGGATTGTCATCTTTGTATTTCATATGGAGATTGTATTATTTTCATCATTGTGTTAATAGAAGATAATTTCTTTCACAATGGGTTTGCAGTCTCTCTCACTTTGGCCGCCATAGCTGTCTGATCACTTCTATCCTCTTTCTGTCTTCTTCTTCTGTGTAACAGCTTTGCATGCAGGTGATCTTGGTTGCATTGCGTATCAGCAATCTCAACATGGTATCAGAGCCACTCTGCAGCTGGCTGTTCGTTCTTGTTTGAAGCAGCGAGGGTTTCAGATTCTTTTCCGGCTTTTGTCTCTGGTTCTGGGGGGTCTCTATCTTTCAGGGCTGTTTGAGCCGAAAAGGACTCCACCATTGCGTCCAGAAGGCCCGGGAGAGTCGATTTCATATAAAACTTTGACTATTTTGGGCACCGGGGCTCTGGAAAAATTT
>MU228051.1:1952133-2053180 GCA_018584345.1 Thuja plicata | reverse complement strand
GACATCCTTTATAAGGATTGTCATCTTTGTATTTCATATGGAGATTGTATTATTTTCATCATTGTGTTAATAGAAGATAATTTCTTTCACAATGGGTTTGCAGTCTCTCTCACTTTGGCCGCCATAGCTGTCTGATCACTTCTATCCTCTTTCTGTCTTCTTCTTCTGTGTAACAGCTTTGCATGCAGGTGATCTTGGTTGCATTGTGTATCAGCAATCTCAACAGTAGAGACCTCCTCCAGAAAAGCCACCCAACCTAGACTAGGATGTTCTTAATGCACTATAGAACCTTATTGGGATAATTATGGATAGATTACCACAAGTTGGATGACAGAAAGAACTAGGGGGAATATCCCATGAGCACAGTAGTAGCCCCCTTCTATAATTGCAGAAGGTTAGGTAGATCATGAGGGAGAGTCTATGCACATGCCAGATCCACCATGAGGGGTAGTGGCTTGTTTGATCAAGAGGGTTCCCCAGGATACAAGGGACCAGATTAGAGAAATTCTATGCCTTAATTCACCACCTTTTTTAGGGTCTTCAGATGGGATTGAGGCTGAGGATTGGCTCCTGAGTTTGGAGTGATGCTTTGGATTGCATCCTTATGGAAGCAACATGAGAGAATGATTTTCTATTTACCTTTTGAGAGGGATTGCTTCCACATGGTGGATGCGTGAGGAATTAAAGAGTAACCTAGTCATTAACACCCTCTCTTGGGATGCTTTCTTGGACAAATTCAGGGACAGATACTTATCAGAGCACTTTAGGTAGTATTGTATAAACGAGTTCCATGACCTCTAGTAGAGGGTTCTCATAGTTATGAAGTATGAGGGTAAGTTTCTCGAGATATTTCCCTATGTGGACTATATGAGATATGAGAAGCTCAGAGTCAACTATTTTGTCAAGGGTTTGAATGTAGCTTTATCTGGCCTAGTGTACATGTCATCACCAGTAAACCTTCGTGAAATCATGGAAAAGGCTCTTATTGGTAAGGAGGTTCAGGGAAGAGCACATGACAACCAAGATTGGTCATAGAACCAAAATCCCACACCCTAGTCTTCGAGATTTTAGAGATCCCATTGGAGGGGGAACTATAGACACTCATCAGGGTCTTACAAACCCCCTCTACCTCACCAAAAGAAATATCAAGGATAGAGATAGAGGCCTCCTTAGGGGCAAAAGGGATCCAAGCCCAAACTATGGAAAGCATAGGTTCCTAGGAAGGACCAGAGGTCTCGGGCATCATCTAAACCCCCAGTTAGGACTCAACAGTCCTATAGGGGTGGTTTTAGTGGCTCTAGTAGGACTGGAGGGTCACACTTCACTAGACCTTAGGGTATTCAGATATAGAAATGAGGAAATTTCTACACTTGTGGTGCCATGGGTCATTTTGTGAGGGATTTCCCACAGGCGGGTAGTCAGTGCATAGCAACATCAAAGCCCATTGTTGGGGATATGGGTAGGTCTCACTGAGTTTTTGCACCGGTGGATAACCGCTAGGAAGAGCTCCAGGCTACAGTTATTGAGGCCACAAGTATGGTTGGAGGTAGCAGAGTTACCATTTTGTTTGATTCTAGTGCTACAGATCCATTTATTTCTACATTAGGTGTAGATAATTATAGGCTAGTGGCATCTAGACAAGAGGTTAGTTGGGATGCAGAGTTAGCCGTAGGATCTATAGTACACGTTACCTCTTTAGTTAAGGATTTTCAGATATAGATTGGTGATATGACTACCTGATGGGGATACAAGATCCTCCTCTATAGAGTCAGCTTCAATCATTCCTAAGGTCTCACTCCTAGAGGGTGATCCCAAAATAGTGGGTTACACTTATTTGCCTAAACGGATATTGAAGACTACATTTTGAAAAAAAACTTTCAGATTCAGATGCATATTGTCGTTAAACTGTTTGAAATCGGAAGATGAAGTAAACTAGAGTCTTTTAGGATTTTCTATCTAGATTCTAAATATATTTTTTTCATTTTTTTTACTGATTTGAATGTTTTATTTTTCTCACAAAAACTGCTATGTTGCTGAAAATGTCATTTTCAAAAAGTTACATTGACTTCATAGAGCACAACTTTATTTTCTAAAATAGATATCAATGAACTTATTTTGAATTTGGTTTTGTAACATCCATACGGAGGGCATGCAATTGGTTTGATGATATTATCATTATTGTTGCATATTTTATGAACATTTGAAGTAGAGTAAACCGTAATTTTGACATACCTTGACTGCATAGCTTATAACTTGTTGTGTATTTGTCAAAATTCAAAAAAAAAAATTTGATAGAAAGTAGACTCGAAGACAGAGGACAATTTTATTTTTCAAGTTTTTTTTATCTTTTCTACTATTTTTCATTGAACATCAAACTTGGAGGTTTATATTCAATAAAAAACCTACATAATTTGATGCACACCAATAAACATAGACCTAATTAATTCAAAAATTGTCAAATCTATATTCGTTAGAAAGATCATTCAGAGTACTTGTACAATGCAAAATGACACCTCCCTATTATTCCATTTGAGCCCCGTGCTTGAGCCCCGAAGCCATGAAAACTACAGATTTTTGTTAGCCTTTGGAAATGGCCTATATTCAGAGACTTTAGATAGAAATTAATTTTGATCGAAACTAATTAGTTTCGATCAAAAGTACTTTCTATCAAAATTACTTTCTTATTTTAATGTTGGCATGGGTTGAAACCCACCAAAATCTTCACTGGTTAGTTTTGATCAAAACTAGCTTAGTTTCGATCGAAACTAGGAAAAAAAGGTAGTTTCGATCGAAAATAAGAATGTTTCGATCAAAATAATTGGGTAATTTCTATCGAAAGTAACCGACTAAATTTCCCACCTTGCGGATTTTGTGAAGAATTTATTCCTCTGAAAAAGTGTAACCCACTATTGTGGGTTCACCCAGACCTCCCAGGGTGCTCTCAACCCTAATCTCAAGGTAAGTCACTAAGAACTTCCACCTCCTTATCCAGATCCAGTCCCCATCAATAATTTTTCCTTCCCTTGCTCACAGAATCCAAAAGGGTAGTTTCTCTTTCTCACTTTCTTCCCTAGCTAGACTATTACTGAGCTCGCCTAGGGTAAGAGCTCAAAAATCATGACTAACACTTCTCCTGCCAAAAATGAAACTATGTGCAAGGGCACCTCTCAAATTCCGTCTAGACACATTTTTCTCACAATGGATTCAAGAACCTCAAGGATCCATTCAGTATTTACAACCCAAAATGGGCTAGGAACTTACAACTTACAAAATGAAAATAAAAGACTAAACTACTTGCACACCGAGTAAACAACAATGCTTGAAAATAACTAAACACACAACCTGCTACTTTTCATTTACTATAAATAAGAAAAACCATACAAAAATATCCAACTATTTCAATCTCTCTTTCTCAACTCTCTCAAAATGAAGGCTTGGGAGATCTTAAATAATCTTCCCATCATTGGAACAGACTTAACTTCCCACTCAAGTTGAAAGCATCTTTTCAGGAACTCTTACAACTGACCATACTATCCACTAAAGACAAAAGCCGCTTTTCCCAGGCTGTTGTAACTGAATTTACCAAGTATCAACAGTTAATACCGAGCATCAGTACTAAGAACCATTAATAACAAGCACATTAGTATCGACCACCATTAGTACCAAGAAACATCAGTACCGAGCACCAGTACTGAGCATTAGTATCAAGCAGCAGTACCGAGCATCAGTACCGAGTGTCTTATCTTAATGCATTTTCACTTTCTAAGGTTCCTAATGCCTTGGTTGGATTTCCATAGGATTACAAACTACCTCTGTAGCACACAATTAACCTAAAAACTTATATATAATCAAATAGGTTGTTTATTCACCAATTTGACCCATTTTGCACTTGGTCATTAGAAGAGTGAATGAACAAACACCTTACAAACCAACTTAAACAAATCCAAAATGTTCCTAAGGGTATTTAACTCTAAGTTCTCATACACCACTAGCATAGAAAATCTACGCATTACACCTCTTGGATCTTATGGTATAGTACTTGGAATGGATTGGCTTTATGCCCACAGAGCCAAGTTAGATTGTCATTAGAAGAGGATAGAGTTATTGGATGATGACGACATTTCTAGAGTAATTTTAGGGATTTAGAGGTCGGTATCCATTTTTATGATCTCCACTATGCATCTTAAGCGGAGCATGCAAAAGGGGTGGCAATTATTTTCCATCACTATCAGTGATAGGGAAGAGGAAGAGGATAAGGAAACTTCCCTTAATGATCTTCCTATGCTGCAGGAGTTTGCAGATGTGTTTCCTTTGAAACTACCTGGTATACCTCCCCATAGAGAAGTTGACTTCCATATAGACCTCATTCTAGGATGTGCACCAGTGTCTAGAGCATCATACATGATGTCTCCTAATGAGATAAATGAGCTCAAGATTCAGTTAGAGGAGCTCCTAGAGAAGGGGAACTTTCATCCTAGTGTCTCTCCTTGGGGTGCACCATTTATCTTCATTAAGAATAAGGATGGATCTCTTAGGTTGTGTATGGATTACCAACAGTTGAATAAATGAACCATTAAGAACTGGTATCCACTTCCTAGGATTGATGACTTGTTTGATTAGTTATAGGGTGCCCATGTGTTCTCCAAGATAGATCTAAAATTAGGGTACCATCAGTTCAGGATTGTGGAGAGTGATATCCACAAGACAACTTTATGGACTAGATATGGACATTATGAGTTCACAGTTGTACCATTTGGTCTTACAAACGCTTCAGTTGTATACATGAGCCTCATGAATGGGTTGTTTTTCACTTTCTGTGATGGATTGGTGGTAGTGTTCCTTGATGACATATTGATATATTCTCGTGATGAGAAGGAGCATAAGGAGAACTTGAGGCAGGTGTTACAGTGTTTGAGGGATAACCAGTTGTATGGAAGCTTGTCAAAGTGTGCCTTCTTCAAATCAGAGGTTAGATATTTAGGCTATGTTATATCAGGTGATGGGATCTCAGTGGACCCATCAAAGATTAATGCCATTATGAATTTTCCAACACCTACCACTGTAACCAAGGTTAGGATTTTCATGGGTCTCACTGTATATTACAGAAAATTCATTGAGGGTTTTTCTAGAGTGGCTCATCCCATTACATCCCTTCAGTGAAAGGGAAAGAAATTTGTATGGATAGAAAAGTACGAGGGGGCCTTTTAGGAACTCAAGAAAGTACTTACCAATATGCCTATTCTTGCAATGCCAGAGCCTTTAGTAGATTTTTTGGTTTGCATAGATGGATCCTTAGATGGTTTGGTGGAAGTACTCATGTAGGGTGGGAAGTCTAGGAATATTAAGACTCGCAATTTCAACTACCCTACCCATGACCTTGAGCTTGCAACAGTGGTGCATGCATTAGTGAGGTGGTGACACTTTGTCTTAGGACATCAATTTAAGCTTCATTCCAATCATCAGAGTTTGCAATATATATTCACTTAGCCAAACATTAATGCTAGGCAAAGGAGAAGGACAAAGTTCTTATACGATTATGACTTTGATGTACATTATATCAAGGGGAAGGAGAATGTATTCACATATGCTTTGAGTAGGAGGATACATGAGATTTTGTCTATGTCCATTGACATGGATTTAAGAGGTCGTATACTACATCATTTATAGGAGGATGAGTTGTATGTCAAGGTTTGTTAGTTGGTCCAATCATAGAGACCCCTTGAGGGGCTGATTATTCTTTGGAGTCTGATGGACTACTACATCACAGAGGATGCATTTATGTATCTTCTTCCAAGGATTTTTGTGATACTATTATGCTAGAGGCCCATAGAGCCCCTTACAAAGAACACCCTGGAGTCAAGAAGATACATGCTGATTTGAGATAGTTTTATCATTGGTCAGGCATGAGGCAACACATTGCAGAGTCAGTAGCCTGATGCCTTGAATGCCAGAGGGTGAAGGTAGAACATTATCATCCTGGAGGACTTCTTTAGCCTCATGAGATACCCAAGTAGAAGTGAGATTTTATATCTATGGACTTTATTATTGTTCTTCCTATGTCATCTTGCTAACATCATGGTGACAATTGACAAGTTGACCAAAGTTTCCCACTTTTCACCCATTCGTACCACTTTCATAGCGCTAGTCATAGCATAGGTTTTCTTGTGAGATATTATTAGACTCCATGGAATTCCTTCTAGGATCATCTCTGACAGAGATTCTCTATTTACATCATCATTTTGGAGAGAGTTGCAGACAACTTTGGGCATCAGGCTCAATTTTAGTACAACTTACCACCCTTAGATAGATGTTTAGACAGAGAGGGTTAATCAATTGTTAGAGGATATGCTTCGCATGTATGTTATGGACCATTAGGTCAAGTGGGAGGAGTACCTACATTTATTTGAGTTTGCCTATAATAATGGGCATCATACATATTTGGGTATGCCACCCTATTGGGCCTTGTATGGTAGACCTTGCAGGACACCTTTGAGTTGAGATAGGATTGAGGAAAGGGTAGTTGTTGGACTACAGTAATTCTAGGAGATGGAGTAGTAGGTATCCTTGATTACGTGGCATCTTAGAGAGGCACTAGACATACAGAAAAAGTATGCAGCTGTGAAGAGGACTGACCGTGTTTACATGTTTGGTGACAAAGTTTTCTTGAGAGTGTGGTCATATAAGAGTCCAATCCATTTTGGAAAGGGCTCTAAGCTCACACCTCACTTTGTTGGACCATTTGAGATCCTAGAGAGGATAGGACAGGTTTCTTATTTTCTAGCTTTGTCACCTAGCTTGTCATGCATCCACGATGTGTTTCATGTTTTTATTTTGAGGAAATACATTTATCATGAGTCTCGCGTTATATATTGGGATGCATTACAAGTGGATTCAGATGAGCAGCTATCATTGGAGCCCATTCGCATTTTGGCACACTAGACATTGGCTCTTCGAGGTCGAGAGCTGGACCATGTTAGGTTCTAGTCAGATTGTTATGATGAGGTTACAACAAAATGGTAGGATGTAGCATAGATGAGAGCATAGTATCCCAATATTTTTTATGAGATCCAGGAGAAATTTCATGCCTAGGGGGGAGGATGTGAGGCCTCACCGCGAGCCCGTCATAGCTTTTCAGTTTCTGCTTATGATAGATTTAGTATTTGATACCTTACTTTGATGCACTATGGATTTATACTCCTTATGTCATGGATTTGATCATTTAGATTTTAGATGCACATTATCTTATGATTCTCATGTGATTATGTTATGATACAATTATGGATTTGAATTTATGGTTATTTTGATTTAATGAATATGTGATGGATTATATATGCTTATGTGATTAATTAGGAAATGGTGATTTGATTCAATTATGATGCAATGTGATTTATATTGTGAATTAAAAGTTAAATTATTAAATGATGATGTAGATGTTTTGTGATAGTTTGAATGATGATTATTTCCTATATGATGTATTGCATTCCTTGGACTACTGATATTTGGATTTAGTGTGTAGGGAATATCACCATGGTAATAAATCAGGGAACCAAATCTAAGCCTATGTGAATTTAGTATAATTCAAGGTCGTGTCTAATAAGATACAAGACCTTGTTGTATTGTGTTTACTTTGTAAGCATATATGCTTTAATGTGTTCTTTTCAAATTGTAAAGTGTAATTTTTAAATTATGTGTGTGTTCAAGTGGAAATGTCATATGTCTTGTGAAGTGTAAAATGTGTGTGTCATTTGACACTTGTAATGTATACATTTTTCCATGACATATCCACTTGAGGATTGATTTCCCACAAACGTAGGTTATTACCATAGAGAATCCCCATGTGACCCCTTGGTTATGGAGCTAGAGGTATGGTCTTTTCACTTGAATTTCGTGGTTAAGCTTTAGGAGGACTTTTGGGAGGTTATAAACATACCTAGGGGTGTGTTTGGGCCATTTTTAGGAATCCCATTTGATAAACCTATGGGTAAGAGTCATTTTTAACCTAGTAAAACTCTTAGTTACCAAAAGACCCTTCCAAAAGTTGGATTTTCAAGATGGACGAAAATCAACTTTTGGAAGCATGGTCTTGGTTAGACAACCCTTCCATTTGGGTGTAAGGACTTTGCTCACTTTTTGAGTTACCTTTCTAGAGTCTATTTTTGGTAAGCTTGTAAGAAGCTTAGGGAATACCAACCAATGATAAACTTACCTTTTTCCAAGAGAATTTTAGAGGCCTTTTTAGTGGAGACCCTCCATGGTTGAGAGTTTGAACGCCCACTCTCTATCTTACAGATTTGGCTATAATTAGAGAAGCTTGGAAAGAAGGGAGACTTGGATAGAAAGAGATCATCCTCAACTACTTACCTTAAGCTTGGACTTAGGTTGGTGGCTCTCACTCCATTATTTTTTTGTTCATATTGTGTGAGAGAAAATGGTTGTAGTATTTTAGAATGCTTGGAATTTTTGTTGTAATGCATGATTTTGTGTTCTTCCATGTTTTTGTTGTGAGTATTCATTTGTGTTGTGTTGCATATATTTTGTGTTTGGGAGTCTCAAGGTCCACTCACCCTTGGGAGGGAAGAGTAGCCTTGGGGGTTAAGGTTTTAGGAGAGCCCATGGGTGTAGAGTCTCTTCTCAAGGAGGAGAGGGAGAAAGCATGGAGTATGGGCTCCATGCAGCCATTCCTTTCTTTTAGGGGTCATAAGGGTGTATCTTGGGCTTGATGTCTTGGGGATTATAAGGGTTGAAGTTTTTTTTATGAAAATTTTGTTTTGAGGAGTTGGTTTTGAAAGCCTTATGATGTCTTTGTTTTGAAATTTGGTTTGGTTTTATCCCCATAGGGTAATTGGTCCACTTCACCCCATTTTTAGGGTCATTGTGAGACCCATCGTGGAAGCCTTGTTTGGAAGTTTTATTATATTTTTTTTGCCTTGATATTGCTATTTTGCGTGTGTGTAACCTGCCTGTTTTGGGTTCCCCAAGCTCAAGGGTGGCCTCTTAGAGGCCTAGGATGGGAGTTGAGAATCTCATGGTCTTTTTGAACTTATTGCAAGTTTATGGTTACATCTTGAACCCTTGAATAAAGAAGAGAAAATATTGGGAAAAGAATTTTTGTATGATCTACACTTTTTTATATGTAATAGCCTATGTGGCTAATGTAATGCAGTCTTTTTTTTTGGTAAAAAAAGGAGAGCATTGTAGTTCTATGAAAAGTGGATTTAAAAAGACTTATATATGTTATTGTCTTTGGTATATAGTAACTAGATAGTTGAAATGTGGTATTAAATTAATTAAGAATCAATGATATAAACATTATTAGAGTTTTTATATAAGTGTATTTAAACAATGAAGATGGGATTTTAATATACTAATTTGGTAGGAGAGAAAATTTATCAGAAAAGTAATGTTAATCAATTTTAGCAATTCTATTAATTAATACTCACATGATCAAACTCTATTAAAAGAGTAATTAAACTAAATTATAATAGGGTTGTTAATGTTAGTTTATTTGATCATTACAATGCCTACCCTAAGGGGAGGATTTAATTTAGCAAAATCAAAATCAGTGTAACTGTATCATTATTTTAATTCCCTTCTCAGATTGATTAGGGGCTAAACTCTGATTGGATGATCAAACAACTTAAACATAGAAACTTAACGAATGGGTTGAGGGATGTTGACTTGTTGTCATGGTTCTCCTTAACCCTAATAATGACTTTTTCAACTTACCCATTAACGTAACCTAACACCATAGCTATGTAAACATATATGTTAGTTTACAAAACTTTAGAAACCTCGCAAGTGCAAGTTAACACTACATTATAATTTATTTTAAAAAAAAAAGTGTTGTGTTTTGGACGTTAAATTTGGGCATGACATGATTTATCCATCTACATCTCCTTCTAGTGACTTTTGTATGCCTAAATATATCTTTGACAACTGTATTTGGAACATAAGCCTTTACTTCTGCTCCAACCAGGTATGGTCTGAAAGACTTCACTGCTTTAACCAATGCATATGATTGCTTCTCATTTATGTCATATTTAAATTCAACATACTATAGTGACTTACTAAAGAATGGCCTTCTTCATTCTTCTGCAACATGACTGCAACAATTGTATAGTAAGAAGCAGAAGAAAAATCTGAAATGGCTTTGAGAAATCAAGAGATTTTAACATGGGGGATTCCTTGATTTCTCTTTTGATAGCCACAAAAGCGTCGAAGGCTTTAGTAGTCCAATCCAAATTTTCACCCTTCTCTAGCATTGTTGAAATGGGCTTCACAATCTCAACAAAGATTGAAATGAACATTCTAATAGAATTTATTTTCCCAAAGAATGACTAAATTAATTTTACTATTTTTTGGATTGGAAGCTTATTAATAGAAGCAACCCTTTCTGAATCTATTTTTACCCCATATTTTGGTACTATATGGCCAAGCATTTTTCCCTCTATAACACCAAAATTCCATTTCTTTGGGCTAAATGATATACCCTATTTAAAAGATTTTTGGAATAGTTTTTCCAAATGGTTGCAATAGTCTTCATCTTTTTTGAAATAAGTAGTGAGTCGATCATCTTGATATACACACTAATCACATCGATCAATTCTACAAAATCCGTATCTACAGCCCTTTGAAACATGGAAACGACATTAGTCAGTCCAAAAGGCATCCTTACATATACATATTTTCCCCAAGGTGTAGTGAATGTTGTCTTGTATTATTTATATTCTTTTACCTTAACTTGATTGTAACCTGAGAAGTCATCCACCATTGACAACAACTCCCATCCAGTGACCTTTTGCAACAATGCCTCCATATTGGCTAGTGCATTATCTTTCAAGGATGGGATATTAAGATTCCTAAAATCAACACATAATCGGGTATCAACATTTTTCTTTCTTACTCATACCAAGTTTGATACCCAAGTTGAATGTCTAATTGGATTAATTATTCTGCCATCCCTTAACTTCAGGAGCTCCTCTTGCATCTTGGGGACTAAAGTCAGATTTATAGTTCATTGTCTCTTCCTAAAAGGTTTTGCATTGGGATTTAAAGGAATCTCATGTTGAAAAAAATATTCCATGTATGCTTTAAGATAATCATATGACCAAGCAAACACATGATTGTATTTCCTTAGAAATGTTATCAAATTTTCTCTTATGTTTGGAGTAATCTTCTTCCCAATATATACATCCTTAGGACTATTTTCAATCCCCAAATTTATCTTATCAACCTCTTCTTCTTTGACCGGTGCTACTTTTGTGTCAAACTTTTCATCCTTATCAAAAACTCTCTCCAATGCTACTAACCCCTTTGGAATTTTATTAGTTTTAAATTGCACTACTTTCTTCCCAAACATTGTTTCCTTTCCATTAGTCTTCTCTACATAAGCATTAAAGTCAATCTCCTCAGATTCATATTTATCTTCACAATGCAAGAATTTCAGCAAATCATGATCATCTTCGAAAACTTGCCAATTACATTTATTGTTTGGAATGAAGGGTCTATATGTAATCTCAACCTTTGATATGACATTCAATGTTATGTCATTATGCTTTAAGGCTACATTTTCTAGGAAATGTGTCATGATATTCTGAGACCTATCAACCCAATCTATTGAGAAAGCATCAAAATATTCTATTGAACCCTAAAATTCATTTCTATATTTCTTGAGCCTTGTATTTTTAGTAGTTTATTTAGACCTTATTTGTGAGATAACCAGTTTTAAATATCGACAATCACTGTGAATTTTTATCTCATGTTTGGATGCCAATTTCAATCCTAGTAAACGAGCCTCATATTCTTCTATATTATTTTTCCACCCAAAATATAAAATGAAAGAGTATTTGAATGTATTTCCCTTTGGTGAGATTAAAATAGCCCCATCTCCATTTCCTTCTTTGCTACAAAATCCATCAAAATACGTTCGTCATATCTTGTCTAATGATTACCTCCTTGTTGGAGATGATTATTATTTTGAGGTGGAGGTTGATATCTTATTCCTCTGTCATGATTATTTTCATCATGCAATGAATTATGGTGAATTTTATCATGATTTTGATTAATTCATTTTCTACCAGTTTGGTCATTTCTCCTTAGTATGTCTTCATGGGTTCCTTCATTGGATCTTTGTGAATTATGTTCATAAGATCCAGACCTAATCAAGTGATCAATGATATTCTTTGTTTCTTGAGACAATTTAGTGTTTTGTATTATGGCTTGCATTCTTTCCATGGTCGTTGTGAGATCATTTGATTATTCTCTTAGTTGTTGTTTGGCTTGTGTCTTCTGAACCTCCTAATCATCAACTTGTGCATCCTATGAGGTTTTACTTGATGTTCGAGAGGAGCCAAATCTAGGAGGAAAAATAATTCTTGGATGAGTTTCCCCCTACTCCCTCTGCAATCTATTATTATATACATTATTAATGTGATTTAAATTCATTTCTTCTACAGATTGTCTCTCATGTTTCATATGGAAATCATTCTCATCTATGAAAAACTTAGGCATCCCTAGTTCTTTCTCAGGGAATCATCTTCCTCCTTCGAACCCCATTGTATTTCTATTGTGAGAGTTTTTTGTTTTGTTTTTATTATGTCTTTTATTCCTTTGATTTAATTCTACATGTCCAATAGGATGTCCTTGATGAAGAGATCTTCTACCAAACATGCAAGTTTGATTTTTAGAATACTTTAAATTTAAATGTCTCTGACTAGTTATTTTAGATTCACAAATTTATTTTTCATTCATATACTATTATTGGAATACTTTAAATTTAAATGTCTTTGAATAGTTATTTTAGATTCACAAATTACTTTTTCATTCATATACTATTATTCTTTCTTTTATTAGATTTGACACCACAAATGAGGAATAATTTGTACTGGTCTTCTGGGTTTTGATTTCCAATAGAGTTATTATGTCACCAAATATTTTGAATGTATTTCTATGTTCAATCCTCAATGGAGTCACCAATATTTTGGTTCCCAAATCAACAAAGTGGAATTTTCTAAGAGTATGCTTTGCTCTATGCTCAAACTTTCCAATTTGACTTGGCTAGTTAACGAGAATGACCAGATTAAGACTGCCTTTCCTTGCACTTCATGTTAGAATGTGAATTTGATGGTTTCAAATTGTATTTTCATTAATGGTTTTAATTGATGTCAACACACTCATATCTCAGCTTCTAATTGTATCGGTTACTATGATTGGTATAGTATTGTATCGGTTGTTGTATACCAACATATTTCTGTATCGGTTGGAGTATCTAGCATATCGGTTGAAGTGCTTGGCATGTTTAATAATGGATCTTGGTCTTTAGAATCTAAATTTTGGTATATTGTATGCTCAATCCTATGTGGATGTATTTTTGGTCCCAGCTTTGGTATTGTAATGTGTTGATCATAACCGTTCAAACCATGTACCTTGGAGAAGGTGTTGTAGCATGACATGTTGTGTTGGTTGAGGTGGTCCTCATTTCTTTCCTTCCCACCACGGGAATTTTTTTGGTGTGACCTATTTTCAAATGGTGTGGCTGACCTTTTTGATATCATGATGTTATATAAGTAAGGCGTGAACATATGCAAGAGGTACAAGTGCATGAATGTACAAGTGAATCAATGTGTGGCATATTTGTGGAGCATATGCCAAGTGACTACGAATTCATGTGAAGGAGATTCATGTTTTTGAAAAATAGTCTATAGATCTTAGAGTTCATAGATTCTATTCATTTTCATATCTTCTGGAAGTGAGCCCTTGTGCATTGGTAGTGAGCCCCTTTAACAACAGTGAGCCAACCGATAGTGAACCTTCCTTCAATAAGCATTTTTAGCAATGATCCTTTGTATCAAATCACCTTTTAGTGTCACCCTAACACGTGTTTTTATATTTCATGAGAATTATTTTCTCCTTGGTTTTACCCATCTTGGGGTTTCCATGAAAAATCTGATGTTCTTTGTTTTGGGCTTCCTGTGTATTTCATGCTTATATTTTTTGTGGATGTTTAATGTGCTAAACTGACATAATCTTAAGTTTATATTAGAATTTTCTAAGTGTTTACCAACAGAGAGAAAGCTTTGTAAAGTTGTGTGGGAATAATTGATTCACCCCCCTCTCAATTATTCATCATGCTCAATAATTGGTATCAGAGCCTGGTTTCTCGGTGAAGAGCTTAACCACTTGAGGTAGATTCGATGGCACAGAAATTGACTATTCCTATGTTTGATGGATACCTGGTATTGGTTGTTCATAAGGCATGGAAGTATGTAGATTCAAAATATGTTCCTCCACATAATGGACCAACTACACCTAATTAAATTGAGGAATATGTGGAAAATGAAAAGGTGAGGTATGTTATTACTAGCTCTTTTTCAAAGATTGAATTGGCTAAGGTTATTTCATTGAAGATAGCTTATGAATTTTAGGAAAATTTGAAGGAAATGACAAATTCAAGTTATCTAAGAAGTTGACAACTAAGAGACATTATGAGAATCTGAGAATGGAAGATGGAGAAGATATCAAAAGCTATTTTCAAAGAGTTGAGAATGTATTTAATGAAGTCAATAACCAAGGAAGCACTATTACCGATAAAGACTTCATGGAGAAGATTTTGATGACATTACCAGACAGTTACAGTGACAAAATTTTAGCAATTGAAGAGGTGTATGACCTGAAAAAATTTACTAAGGAATAATTGTTTGGTACCATGACCATATTTGAGCTAAGTAAATTTAGAAGAGACAAGAACATATCAGAGATGACATTCAAAGATACTAAATTAGAAGATGAACCTGACAGTGAGGATGAAGAAAATTGAGGCTAACTTTGCAATAAGATTGAGGAAAGGTACTAGAAAGTGTAAAGGTATATTACTCCTGAAATTCTTTATTTGTTGTAATATTTTTCTTTTGGCTAGTAGATGTCTTGACAAAGCTCCTAGGTAGAAGTTCAAAATATTCAATAAAAAGGCTTACTATGTGAATGGAGATGCTAGTATCTTAGATGAGTAATCAGAGACTGAGAATCCTTGTTTTATGTTGAAGAAGAAGGTAAATAAAAAATTGATATCACTAACATCTGTGCTAAGGCTTATGAGAATGTTGAAACTTCTTTGTATGATAGAAGAAACAAAAATTAATGGCTAATTGGTAGTGGTTTTGTTAGATTTTGTGATGATAAGGTCATATATATTGTTGGTAAAGGACCTATTACATTTGATGGTAAGAATAATGTTGTCAATGTCTATTATGTGAAAGTTTTGTATCACAATCTTTTGAGTGATGGACATATGCGTGAGAATGGACATGATCTTATTTTCAAGGATGAAGGATGTGAAATTAGGAAGAGAGATGGATATTTAATTGTTATAGTGAAGAGAACATGAAAGAGTATGTACCAGCTAGAGGGAGCATCTAAAGTAAATTGCTTGTTATCTTAGACTGATGAAAGTTTTCTATGGCATTGGAGGATGTATCACATTCATTTTGATAATCGGATGAAGATAATCTCATCTCCTATCCTGATAGATTTACCCAGACTGCATAAACCAAAAAACATCACTTCCAAGAGTTGTCAAGAAGGGAAGTAGAGGAGAGAATCATTCAAGGAAAAAGATCATTCATCTACTGGTGTGTTGGAGATTGTGCACATTGATCTTTGTGGTCCGATCAGGAAAAAAAGTTTTCAAGGTGAAAGGTATTTTATACTGTTCATTGATGATTATTCAAGGATGACATGGGTTTCATTTCTTGAAGATAAATCTAAAGCATTTGAGAAATTCAAGATATTCAAGGCTAGAGTTGAAATTGAATGTGGTAGAAACATTAAGTGTTTGAGATCTCATAAAGGTGGAGAATTTACATGTGATGCATTTGAGAGTTACTATGAAAATCATGGTATTAAGAGACATTTTTTAGAAGCAAAAACACCGCAACAAAAAGGTGTGTGGAAAGGATGAGTCAGACAATTCAGGAAGCAGCTATAACTATGTTGAGGGAAGGAAATCTACTAGAGATCTAGTAGAGAGAAGAAGCACATATTTCTATATATACGCTCAATACAATTTTGTATCAAAGAAAGTATGGCAAGACTTCATATGAGTTATGGCATGGAAGAGTAGCGATAGTTAAGTATTTCAATATTTTTGGCAGCAAGTGTTACATACAGAAAGATGAAGTGAATCTTGGAAAATTTTATAGCAGGGATGATGAAGGAATATTCTTGGGCTATTCTTATAGAAGCAAGGTGTATTGGTGCTACAATAAAAGACTGAATAAGATTGTGGAAAGTGTGAATGTGAACGTTGATGAAATTTTTTAGAAGGTTCCTGAAAGGCACGTTGAGTATGACTCTAATGCAGAAGAATAGAGAAAAGAAGACAAGAAAGAGGAAGATGATATTCAACTAACATCGAAACTGAAATATATTTCTAAGAAACCAAGGTATGTATAGAAGAATCATTTACAAAATCATGTTATTGGAGATAAGAACAAAGGTGTTGTTACCAAAAGTAAAGAAACACAAGATCATGTTTTTTGTCTTTATTTTTAGAAGTTGAACCTAATTTTGTAGCAAAGGCTTGTAATGATCAAAGTTGGATTAATTATATGAAGGAAGAAATGAATCAGACAGAAAATAATCAGACCTAGGAATGTATGCCTACATCGAAAGATTAAAATGTGATAGGTACAAAATGGGTGTACCAGAACAAGCTGGATGAGCATGGAAAAGTTGTAAGAAGTAAGGCAAGATTGGTATGTAAAGATTTACTTGTAGATTGAAGGAATTGATTTTGAGGAGACTTATGCTCACGTTAATCAGATGGAAGCTATTCAGATGTTCTTGGCATTTGCAGCATTCAATAAATTCAAATTTTATTAGATGGATGTCAAGTGTGCATTCCTAAATGGAGAATTTAAGGAAGAAGTATACATTGAACAACTAGAAGGTTTCAGATCAGGACAGGATCCTGATGTTTTTCAAAAATTAAAGAAGGAATTATATGGGCTAAAGGAGGCACCTAGAGCTTGGTATGGTAAATTGGACAAATATTTGATTGCTTAAGGACTCAAAAAAGGATGGGTCGACAATAATCTATACTTCAAGGTAAATTCAGAAAAGATCTTGGTTTTTGTTGAGTATGTTGACGACATCATCTTTGGTGGAAAAGATGACTTGTGAAAGAAGTTTGTAGAAGAAATGAAAAAGGAATTTGAAATGTTAATGACAGAAGAATTGGATTTCTTTCTTGGATTCCAAGTCAGACATAAAAACAAAGGCATTTTTATCTCTCAACTTTAAGTATGTGAAAGAGTTACTAAAGAAGTTTGGTTTATAAAATTCAAATTGTGTTTGTTCTCCTATCATTACCGACAGTAAGATGACTAAGGAATATGAATCACCTAAATCATATGCAAGTTTGTATAGGTTGATGATTAGAGGTTCGTTATACCTGACTGCTACCAAACTAGATATTATGTATGCAGTTTGTTTGGCAACCATATTTTAGAAAGAACCAAAAGAGTCACATGTTATGGTCGTAAAAAGGATTTTTAGATACCTGAAAGGGAAAGAAGATATGGGGTTATGGTACCCTACATAATCATATTTTTCACTGACAACATATACAGATGCAGATTGGGCAGGTTGTGTGGATAACAAAAAAAGTACCAGTGGTGGAGAATTATTTCCTGGCTCACGATTACTTGCTTGGTCAAAAAAGAAGCATGATTGTGTAACGTTATCCACTATTGAATCAAAGTATATTTTAGCATCCTCATGTTGCAATTAGGTGTTATGGATGAAATAGACATTTTAAGATATAGGAATTAGTTTTGATGGACCAATTCCTATCATGTGTGATAATACTAGTGCAATAAGTATGTCAAAGAATCCAATAATGCATTGCAATACAAAATATATTGACATCATACATCATTTCATCTGAGAAAAAATTGAAGAAGGTACAGTAAAGCTATAGTATGTACCCACAAAGGAGAAGATTGTAGTCATATTTTCCAAACCTTTGTGCAAAGATGCTTTCGAGTATTTCAGAGGGAAGTTAGGGGTTATGCACCTTCATCGTGTTCACTAGATGCACCACTATGTGTATTTATCCATTACTTTCCATAGCTATATCTTTCTAGATTAGTGCTCGGAGGCTTCCTCTTAGGGGGAGAAGGGTGTTTCAGCAAGGGGGGTTTTTCCTAGTCCTTGTCATTGTTGTCAAAGGGAGATAAGTTTCTTGGTTTGTTTATGTGCTTTATTTTTAATAAATGTTTCCATCAATGAAAAAGGTGGATATTGTTAGAATATGAAGTTGATTCTTTCAAATGGTCTTGCCATTAATGGTTTTCATTGATGTCAACACACTCATATCTCAGCTTCTAATTGTATCAGTTACTATGATTGGCATGTGTTATATCATTTGTCATGTATTGAGAGATTTTTTTATCGATTGGAGTATCTAGCATATTGGTTGAAGTTCTTGGCGTGTTCATTGATTTATCTTGGTCTTTGGAATTTAAATTTTGGTATATTGTATGCTTGGTCCTATGTGGATGTATTTTTGGTCTCATCTTTGGTGTTGTAATGTGCTAATATAACCGTTGGAACGGTGTACCTTGGAGAAGGTATTGTATTGTGGTGTGTTATATTGATTGAGAAGATCCTCATTTAATTCCTTCCCATCATGGGAATTTTTTTAGTGTGACCTAATTTCAAATGGTGTGGTCGACCTTGTGGATCTTTTTCATCCCTCCTATGTCCAAATACCGCTAGTAAAAAATTGGAGGCTCGCCTGTTGCAATTTTTCCCTGAGGTACTAGTTCCAACTGGTCTGGAGGTATATGTCGCGATTTGGCCTCCAAGAATAGGTCAATGGTGTGGTGCGACATATAGAATGTGTGGTGTTGTAGGGTCATAAACTCAAACATCCTATTGGAAAGCACAGTGGCCCATTCATACACTACTCCATTCTTAATACCATTCATGTGGATGATCTGTGGAAAGGCAATGTCTGATGCCTTAATTTCTCCAGTAAGTCTACTCTCTAATACATCCAGTATGCATCTCCATGGACCCTCAGTGACAAAATCCTTCCGGGTGCCTCTTCCCTTTGTTTCCTATATTATAGAATCTAACTTTGTTTGAGTGAGGTCTCGGGAAATCCATTTTATCCAGAACTCCTTCTCTACTGTCATCTTGTGCTTTCTCACATCAACCTTGTGTCCATTCTTCCTAGGAATTCCCAAGACTCTGGTGAAATTGGGTGGCACAAAGGAAACTGTTACTACATGCTTCCTATACTTGAATGTACTCTTCCTCATGTGCCTATCAAATGCATTTACTATCACCCGCAACGTAGGCTTAAAATTTTTGATAGGGAAAAGGGGCATCTAAATTTCCCAATAGACTCTAGAATTTTGCAAAAACTTCTTCTTCATCTATCTCTGGGGTTTCTTGTCAATATTTTTTACATTCTATCATGTTGAGCCCTTTGAATGCCACAATTTTGTGTGTAACTTGTTGCTTTTGTGCAGCCTTGGCCTTAAACATTGTCTTTTTCTTTCTTTTTGAGGTACTCTCAATTTTTCCTTAAAATTTTTGGCCTCCTAAGAGTAAACCTTTTGCCTTCTTTTCCTGGCGTAAACTCTCCTCCAATTGAGCTTTCCAATTTTGCTTCCCTGCCGATTCCATAACTATTTTCAGTAACTATCAACCCGTCAATAACTGTCTTCACCATACAACAACAAAACTTTGACCAGCGTCTCTTCCTCCCTTACCTCCTTTATATTTTTGTCTCTTCACGCCTTTGGTGCTTCAGCCTGACTCTTATCTTCTTTTTTGTAGCTTCCTTTGTGCATCTGCGGGCTCTATTCTTTTTCATGCGACTCTTATTACCTTTGGTGCTTCACTGGCCCAAAGGTTGGAGGTTTGAGTGTTTAGTGGGTGGTTGCGGGCTCAAAAATCCTTTTATGACTCCCTTTGTGTGGTGCGGCTCCAATTTGTTAGCGGCACGGTTTTCTTTGTCACAGTCCCTATTATGTATATACAACTCTTATTTCCCTTAACATGGATTTCTTTCTTCTATTGCAAGCTCTCCTTTTCTTTTTGCGGCTCCCTTTTTAGGCAACAATGAGTTTTCACCATTCGGTGACTTGCCACCATTTGGTGGCAATCACCGACAGTTCCCAAAACAAAAATTATATATATATATATTTATTTATTTATTTATTTATTTATTTTTCAATTTTTTTTTCCAGAAAATAAGTCTAATTATTTCTCCTTCTGTCATTCTTTGTTGGGTGATCATTTCGTTCATGGTATGTTTTCAACTTTGATCCATTCACGACATCCAAAATCTTCTGGCTATTGAGGGTCCATAATTTGATTACCCCGTCATTGCCAACTTGTCAGACTCAATACGAGCCTAGCCACTTTACTTTAAGCTTCCCCAGTTTCATCTCATTGCGCCCATTATACTTCAAAACCAATTATCCTGGAGTGGACTGAATGCACTTCAAATGTTTGTTATGTCATGCTTTACATCTTTTCCATGCAACCTTCATGGCCCACTACGCCTTTATGCATCATTCATCCAATTTATTCATGTTTTAGAGTCTCTCTTGCAAACTCTCCATATCCCCAAGCCTATTTTCTATTACAATTCTCAGGCTTAGAACCATAAACTTTGTGGGCACCACAACTTCTTCTCCATACATTAATTGAAAGGGCATTTATCTGGTTGTCACCTTGTACATTGTTCTTTAGGCCCACAACATGGAAGGCAATTTTTCTTCCTAGCCCTCATACTCCACCCTACAAGACTTGTAGATGATTGTCACTAGAATCTTATTTGTTGCCTCTACTTGGCCATTGGCCCGAGGGTAATATGGACTAGACAGGGAATGGAAAATTTTGAATTCAGTTGTCAAAAGTTGGATGATATGATTGACAAATTCTCATCCTCTGTCACTATTCAACTGAATGGGAATGTCATACCTTGTGATGATATGCTCGTATATAAATTTGGCGGTACTCAAGGCCAAGTTGTTCAGCAGGGCCCGTTCTTCCACCCACTTCATGAGGTATTGGGTGGCAACCACTATGTATCAGCACCGGTGCACTCTGCTTGCTCTCAGGGGTCCAATAAAATCCAATCTCCATTGCTCAAAAAATTCCTATGCATGTGAGGGGTTTAAGGGCATGAAATCCCTTTTCAATGGTTTCCCATCTCGTTGGCATGTATCACAGCTTATGACCCATTCCCTGGCATCATTATACAATGTGGGCCACCGTAGCCCTTCCAGGAGTACTTTTCATGTCATTTTTCCTGGCCCCATATGCCCTCATGAGATTCCCTCAAGAAAATTTATGATTCTTCCTCCATAACGCACCTTCACAATACTTGGTCTATGTCCATCTTGTACAAAAGTCCATTGATCAATTGGAACATTCTGCTTCTTGGTACTAGCTTTCGTTGCTCACCTGGCAGCATTTCCCTTGGAAATTGTGAGGTTGATAGATATTCACCAATTCTTTTGTACCATTTTTGAAGGATAGAAATATGAAAGAGGTGTGTGTCTGGAAAATCATCGTTAACTCCTTCCGGTGGCTCTCCTGACTTGGTCTAAGAAAGTTGATCTGTAATGACACGGTTCTTCTTGGGCCGCACAATGATGGTGAAGGTGAATTCTTGAAGTAGCAACAACCATCTACTCACCCTCCCCTATATGATTGATTTGTTCACTAGGTACATTAGTGCCTGGTGGTTGATGTAGAATGTGAATGGTGTTGCCAACAAATAGTGTCATAACTTCTATAGCGCGTACACCATTTCAAGGGCCTCCCGCTCTGTCATGCTATAGTTCTTCTCGCCTCTTGACAATAATCTGCTGGAAACATAGATGGGTTGGTCGAGACTGGGATCACCTATTTGTGCCAGAGTTGCACCAATTACAAAGTTAGAATCATCCACATGTATGTGGAATTCCTTATCCCGGTTGGGATATATCAAGATTGGTGCTCTGACTAGTCTCATCTTCAGTTCTCCAAATGCAACTTCCTATTCCGTACCCCACACATATGGTTCCCCCTTCCCTATCAATCTATCAAGGGGGAAATAGACTTGTGTGAAGTTCTTGATGAATCATCTATAATATCCAATGTGTCCTAAGAATGACTTCACTCTAGTCACATCCCTGGGGGCCTCCATTTCTACTATCTCTCAGACCTTGTCCGGATCAGTTTTTAATCTTGTCTTACATACGATGTGACCTAACAGCTTGCCCTATGAAACCATAAATCTACACTTCTTTGAGTTGAGTTCTAACTATGCCTGCCGACACCTTTCCATACATTCTCCTAATGTCACCAAGTGTGTACAGCCCACTAAAGATAGACCAATCATCAAGGAAATCTCAGAAGTTCCCCACTGACATTTTATCAAAAATGTGAAGAATTATTCTCTGAAATGTGGCCAGTGCATTGCATAGACCAAAGGGCATCTAGTTATATGCATACACCCCATCCTCCAGATCATGAATGTGGTTTTCAACTTATCTTCTTCTACAATTGAAATCTGATTATATCCTGAAAACTCATCCATGAAGGAATACATTTCATGTCCGGCAACTTCTTTGAGTATTGTGTCTACAAATGAGATGGAGAAGGGATCCTTTATGGTGATGACATTTAAGCATCTTAATTCCACGCAAATTCTTATCTGGTTTGCCTCCTTTTAAAATGATATTACTATGGGTGATACCCAATCACTTGTCTACACCTTGAATATAATCTATTCATTAAGCATGTGTTCAATTTCTTCATCTACCCTGGTAGTGTATCATCTTAAAATGGAAGCACTTCCATGTTAAGACTGTTTATCCCTCCTTAGGGGGTTTTTTGGGCCATTATCATGTTTTCCTCTAATTTTTTCCCCTTTTCCATCTTTTGTGCCTGTTTAGGACCCTGATTGGGCCTCTCTGGGCACTATTTTCCCCACCTAGCATATTTTCCAGCGGTCTTGACCCCCTGGGTCAAGTTCAACCTCAACACTGACCTAGGTCAGGGTTGACCTTGACCTTGACCCAGGTCCCCCTTTTTCATTGGAAAGTTTTTTGGATGCGGGGTGAAACTCAAAATTTTATTTTCTCGCTTCCAGGTCAGTTGTTTGAGGCTTCAAAGTGGCGACTCTTAAAGATATTTAATATAGGTCCGCTTCTAGGGGCATGAGCCTAATTTGAATTTAATTCTCATATGTCATTCTCTCTATAATTTTGTGCCCTAGAATTGTATATAAGGGAGCCTTCTCCTCTCATTTTCTATAAGGACAATGAGGATCATATCATCTATGCATAATCTATCGAAGAGATCGTCTACTTTCAAGCATCAATTTTTCTACATGCTTTCAAGCTTCTAAATGTTCAATCAAGGTTTTCACGTCTTCTTCTCAAGAATTCATGTTCTCCATTGAAAATCAAGGATTCAAGCATTCAAGCCTTTGAAGGGATTTGGTTCAAGTATTCAAGATTCATCATTCAAACCCTAGATCTATCCATCATGGTAGTATGATCTTCCTTCAAGATCCTTTGTGCATCCTCAAGATTCATTCATTCTTCCTTCAAGGTGGATTCCAAGCATATAATCATGGAGGTTTTGATTTACATTTATGGTTTTTAATGTTGATTCTAAGCTTTCATGTTAATATACTTTCTTACATTTGAAATACAATTGCATACCTATTAAATATCGTAGCTGCGTTGTTAGATCTACTTCTATTACTTGCTAGCATTATCCATTTCAATTTTGATTTCAAGGTTAATTCCTAAAATCAAGGTTTGACTAAGGCAAACCCCTCCCACAATAAAGAAAAAAACCATTTTTCTTGTAGGTGTAGGTACAGAATAGTGAATTACAAAGCATATTTGGATACCCTCTTCACAATACTTTCGGGATCTGTGAAGAAAATTTTTGTCAAAGCAGTGCAGGTCAAGGTCAACATAAAGGGGCACAATTGTGCCCCCGTATTTGGGTTAATCTCGACTTGGCCCACAAAAGAAAATAATTTTTGGGTTTTCTTTGTCTCTGTGTTTCCAAACTAGGGCAGGTTGCAGAATTTCCATAAACCCAACATAGACACCAGAAAACAATAATTTCTAGATCTGCTACATTTCAAGAGAAGTGTTTCATTTCATCCTAATCTTTCAGATCTATTGTTTTACTTTTATTATTAATAAATTAGACCCCCTTTCCCTCTTTATCCATAACTAGTTGATTCCTTTTTGCATTGATCGTCTCATTTTGGTTAATCAATTGGGATCTCCTTGTCCTAGATTAGGATGTAATATATATATCTACAACATTTTCCACACACCAACACACACACACACACACACACACACACACACACACACACATGTTTTTATATCTTACATTTTGGTGAACCTGCGATAGACAACTCTTTCTTTTTAGTGTTAGATGCTTTGCCTCTTTTCCTTAAGTATATATTTTGCATACATATTAGATTAGTTTTATTTTATTCTCTTGCATTTTAAAATACAAAAAACATCTACATACTCATAAAAATACAAAAACATTTCTTGCATTTCATTCACTATGAAGATCTTTAAGATGCTTTGGTGTGTGGCTATTTTCCTCATTATTCTTCTTTTAGCATCTCTTTATAGTACTTATCATGTTTATGAGAGTATCATCAATTTCATTATTTTTTCACTCTTCATGTTTCACTTGCTTATGCTATTGACTAATACTAGCCTTCCTACTTTCAAAACTTTCATTAACTATTTGTGTGGTGGACTTATTTCTCTTTTGGATTATGTGAAGAATTTGGTAGATGATACCCCATTTCCTAATCTTCCTAATCCTAATCCTATCCTTCCTAATATAGTTCCTAATCTTCCTAATCCTAATCATATCCTTCCTAATCCAATTCGTAATATTCTCACTCCTATCTCTCCATCTTCTATCCCTAGTTCTTCCCACACTTATGATGGGGCTCAAACTATGGTTCATGATGCAGATGTGCAAGAATTATTTTATTTACCTTCCCCTTCTTATCTGATCTATGATGATATTAAAGGGAAGATAAAAGAAACTTCTTCTAAACCTATCATTCCGCCTTACACAACATTTTCTCATGATCACCGTGAACAATCACCTCTTGCAGAAGCTTTACAAGATATGTACACTACAGGATACAATATGGTGGCTAAACAAGGTTATAAGGGTTTAGGGCTTGGTGTTAATGAACAAGGTATTAAATATTTGGTTCAGTTATCCCCTAAACAAGATAGGTATGGTTTAGGCTTTCCGCTATCTCAATTTAAGGTGGTTGATTTTGATCATCTCCCTCCTCTTCATGTTCTTCTTCCAACACCTTCCTTATAAGATTACCTTGATACCCCTCAAGATGTGGCTAAGAAGGTGTATGTTCAGTTAATGGATTCTAAGAAAGAAATCTTTAAACTTATGCTGAAAGATTCTCTCTCCAAGTACAAATGTCCTTTTCACTATAGTAATACACATTTACTTATTGATTGTGTGCATTTCGAGATGTATGTTAGAGAAAGAGTGGCTTTAGGAATTATATCTCACTCTCTTGCGGTATTACAATTTCTTCATAATATCCATATGAGGAATACCCCTCGTTCTTCTATAATATAGATATTTCCCCCTCTTTCCTCTTGACTGGGGGGCAAGAGGTATTTATTCCATTTTTCTAGGATCCATTATGCTCTTAGCATGTATTTTGTTTTGAGCTTAATTGGTTATTCTTTCTATATTTTATCCCTATGGTTTTGTATTATGATATGGTACATCCTTCCTTTTCTCATAATCATCCATATCTCTCTTCTAGTATTCATGATATCTTTTCTAAGACATTTGTTTTGCAAAGATCTCTTTGTTAGAGCATATCTTGATCTGATTGGTATATCTCTTGCTATCATCCCTGGGGGGCAAGGTTTTCCTTCTTTCTCTTTGTCTAAGGATCTATTTTCCTTAGCTTAGTGGCATTTGTTTATTCTGCAACTTTATTTCCTTATAAAGACTTACATTTTGCCTATTGATACCCTTTTATATGAGAGTTGATTATCCTAGGTCATCACCTCTTCTTTATTTTTCAAATTATCTTCTTTATTAACTCTTTCCCTTGCTTTGGATTAGATTTATCTTCCTTCATTCCAAGAATCCTATTCCTCTTGATCGCAAGGGGCTCTATGATTTAATCCTTTATCCCTCGTTGCTTGTTTGTGAAAGATGATATTTTATCCAAAGCACTCCTCTATGGTGGGGGTCTTGTTGATAAGATATTTTCCTCTTTGAGGTCAATACTCTTCGCTAACAATATAGTGTACATTGTTGCTAACAAGATATCTCCTTACTTTGTGAAGCATATATACTCCTTCTCTTCCTTATCTTGTCTATTAGGTATCCATGATAAGGAGGGGGCATATATAGGGTATCCCTTATACTATAGTTTACATTTTACAACATGCTAAATCCTCGGAAGGTAACGTAGATAAGTTGTTAAATCCTGAAGAGACATGCATTTTTATTAAATTTCTAAATCCTCAGAGGGTAACGCACATAAGTTGCTAAATACTGAAGAGATACGCATTTTCAATTTTAAATATGCTAAATCCTCGGAAGGTAACACACATAAGTTGCTAAATCCTGAAGAGAAACACATTTTATATTTCATAGTGATACAAGAATGTGGATCTATGGGTATTCCAAAAGCCATTAGAAGACACATTACAACTACAAAGAACAGTTTATGGGTGAACTATCAGGTTTGGCTACCTATTGGGCTCTCCCTCCTTGGTGATTCATGGTAAGGTGGGCATCTTACTTGGCGAGGTCATCACTCTCTCATTTCTCTCTTTCACTTTCATGCTAGTAGGATTAGATCATGAAGCTGTGTTATTTATAGTGTTGCTTTTGTCTTTCTTATGTAGTCATTTATGCTTTTATGATAGCTTTCCAAATATGATATTAGTATAGGAAGTATTTCTTAGCAAGGTTTCCTTTGCTAGTAGATTTGGGTTTGTTTTTGTACTAACCCCTCTTTTTTGTGTCTTTAAGTTTTATCTTTGTTTTCTCTTTTTCATGCCTTTGTGCGTGTATGTTGAGTTAGAATCCTTGGCTTGGGGGCTCATGTCCTTGAATAAGTGATGTTCTAGCTCATTGCAAATCTATTGGAGTCTTTCTTCTAACTTTACCGCGAGTATGTTTGATTTCCATACTCCCGCTAAAGTGGGGGCTTAATGTATCATCTTAAAATGGAAGCACTTCCATGTTAAGACTGTTTAGCCCTCCTTAGGGGGTGTTTTGGGCCATTATCATGTTGTCCTCTAATTTCTGCCCCTTTTCCATCCTCTATGCCTATTTAGGACCTTGATTGGGCCTCTCTGGGCACGTTTCCCCACCTGGCATATTTTCCAGGGGTCTTGACCCCCTGGGTCAAGGTTGACCTCGACCCTAACCTAGGTCAGGGTTGACCTCAACCTTGACCCAGGTTCCCCTTTTTCATTGGAAATTTTTTCGGATGCAGGGGGAAACTCAAAAGTTTATTTTCCCGCTTCTAGGTTGGCTATTTCAGGCTCCGAAGTGGTGACTCTTAAATATATTTAATATAGGTCCACTTCTAGGGGCATGAGCCTAATTGGAATGTAATTCTCATATGTCAGCCTCTCTAGAAGTTTGTGCCCTAGACTAGTATATAAGGAAGCCTTCTTCTCTCATTTTCTATAAGGACAATGAGGATCATATCATCTATGCATAATCTATCGAAGTGATTGTCTACTTTCAAGAATCCATTGTTCTACATGTTTTCAAGCTTCTAAATGTTCAATAAAGGTTTTCAAGTCTTCTTCTCAAGCATTCAAGTTCTCTATTAAAGATCAAGGATTCAAGCATTCAAGCCTTTGAATGGATTTGGTTTAAGTATTCAAGATTCATCATTCAAACCCTAGATCTATCCATCATGGTGGTGTGATCTTCCTTCAAGATCCTTTGTGCATCCTCAAGATTCATTCATTCTTCTTTCAAGGTGGATTCCAAGCATATAATCATGGAGGTTTTGATTTACATTTATGGTTTTTAATGTTGAATCTAAGCTTTCATATTAACATACTTTCTTACATTTGGAATACAACTGCATATATATTGAATATCATAGCTTCTTTGTTAGATCTACTTCTACTACTTGCTAGCATTCTCCATTTTATTTTTGATTTCAAGGTTAATTCCTAAAATCAGGGTTTGACTAAGGAAAACCCCTCCCCCAACAAAAAAAAAACCATTTTTCTTGTAGGTACAGGTACAGAATAGAGAATTACAAATCGGATTTGGATACCCTTTTTGGAAAACTTTCAGGATCAGTGCAGGTCAAGGTCAAGGTCGAGCAGTGCAGGTCAAGGTCGATATAAAGGGGCACAATTGTACCCCCATATTTGAGTCAAGGTCAACCTGGCCCAAAAAAGAAAATAATTTCTAGGTTTTCTCCGTCTCTGTGTTTTCAGGCCAAGGCAGGTTGCAGAATTTCCAAAAACCCAACATAGACACCAGAAAATAGCAATTTCTAGATCTGTTACACTTCAAGATAAACTTGTTTCATTTCATCCTAATCTTTCAAATATATTGTTTTACTTTATAATTAAGAAATTAGACCCCCTTTCCCTCTTTATCCATAACCAGTTGATTCCTTTTTGCATTGATTGTCTCATTTCAGTTAATCAATTGGGATCTCCTTGTCTTGGATTAGGAGGTAATATATATCTACAACATTTTCCACCACACAAAACAACAACACATCAAACACACACACACACACACACACACACACACATATATACAGATATATATATATATATATATATACAGATATATATATATATATATCTTACAGGAAGCATAATTCTTGTTCATTTTGTATGGTCTTTTCTGTACTAGTACGACATGTGGTACGAGGGGTATACGATGCACACACAACTCTGGCAGTACACCCTTGAGGTCTTTTTAGCACCAGGAAAATAGGTCCTTATACTCCATGAATATTTTAAATGCTGTAACTTTCAGTACGGGATTCCAGTCGTTGTCAACCAATATGTTGCACGGGTTTTGCTCATCCCCGAGGTTGGTAACTTGCAGGGATGGTTCTTCATACTTGATTGGTCCTTTTGTTCCAATTTTGTGGGCTGGACTATCATTCATGCAGACCTTGCCTTCTTTTTATTCTCCATACTCTGGTGGGAATACTTGAATTCAGACTCTTGTCCTATTTCTTCCATCCCCAACATGTTACTGTGAATATTTTCATATCCCTCCATCTACCAATGGAAGATTCCATTCATTAAATCTATGTCATCTTTCAAGAAATCTTGGAGCTCTAATATGCCATTCTCATTTGGTTCCATTCATTTTCTCCCCTCATCCATTCCACCATGCTCTCCTTCAGACTCAGACTCTAAAGATGACATGAGTTCTTCACTTACCATTTGTGTACGGAGGTCAATGAAAAAATTTCTACCGCCACTTTCCATGGAGATGATGTTCTTCTTCTAATTGTGAGTGGTTTTTTCTTCGACCAACCATCCTCTACCAAGAATAGCATCATACCCTTTTTTCTTTAGTGGAATGACCACAAAGTTTATTACAAAGGGTTGCATGTTGATGGTAACATGTTGGGCCATGAGTGTCCCAAGGTGTTTTATTCTATGTTGGTTTGCACTCAACAGTTTGAAGGTTAGAGGCCATAGCATTGGCTTACCTAGTTTCTTCCATTTTTCTTTCAGAAGGTCACTCCCAAACCGCCATCGACTATGGTGTTTGTAAGAATTGTTCCTAGAACACCCATTTCGACAATCATCGTGTATCATCCATTATTCATCACTGGGAGCATAGGGTCTATTGTCGATCCCCCTAGAACACACATCTCTTATGTGGTGTTGGGTTGTGTTGGAAAAGAATTTAATAATTTTTTCTTCAATTGAGGCATGGTCTAGAGGAGGTCCTAGATTTTGATAGGCACCTCCATCTGTAACATCTATTGTAGTATATTTTTTTCAGCCTCTGTCCACCTGAAAGTGCTCACTCCCTCATGCATGTCCTCCCCCCTCCTCATAGCTTTTTCTATTGCTTCCTTCGCCTCTTGGGATATCTTCTTTTTGGTACAGGGAACCAAATACATTTCTTTTTTTTGGTTTCAGGTGATAGCGAGTACCTTTTCTTCTTCAATGTTCAAGACGTTTACACCAGGATTCAAATAGTTAGTGTCTTCCTGATCTCCCGGGCCGCACCATCGACACAAAGTTTGTTGTGTCTCACCTTTTGTACAGTCTCAGATGAAGTGGCCCCACTGGTTGCATTCCTGACATTGAATCATCAGTCATGCCTTCATATCATATTGTATTCAGCTTCTATTATCATTACCTCCTCTTCCTCTACGTTGGTTTTTTCAGAACCTGCCAGATGATGCATTGTTATTCGTTTGTTGGTTAGGGTTTGCTGCCCCATAGGTAGATGGTTTCTCCTGTGTGAACAACACCTGTTGGCTTCTTGTCTTCATATTGTATGCGCATTCCTTAGAGGAATGACCCATCACTTGGGAGATGTTGCAAAATGCTTTCTTTGGGCATGACCCCTTCGTGTGGCTGCTTTCCTTGCACTCTGTGCACCGCATCTCTCCTTCATCATTGTGTCCCTTGTTCCCCTTCATTGATTTGAAATATTTCATCATCCTCTCCATGTTCTTCTGGAGGGCTTGCACCTTCTTATTGGATTCATCCTCGTTGTTGTTTCTCTCATCTGATGATTCGTCACTTTAGGATGAGGACTTACTTTAAGTGACTACGAGTTCATGCAAGTGAGATTCATGTTTGTGTAGAATATTATGTATATCTTAGAGGTGTATTCTATTCATTTTCATATCTTCCAAAAATGAGCCCCTGTGTATTGGCAGTGAGCCCCTTTATCGACACTGAGCCGACCAGAAGTGTGCCTTCTTGTAGTGATCATTTTTGAAAGTGAGCCTTTGTATCAAATCACCTTTTGGTGTCACCCTAACAGGTATTTTTACATTTAATGAGAACTATTTTCTTTGTGGTTTTATCCATCTTGGGGTTTCCACATAAAATCTTGTGTTCTATTGTGTATTTTCTTTATAGCAGAATGTATCTTTAATCATATTCTACTTCTATTATTTGTCTCAAAGTAGCGTATATCTTGAAATAGACTATCTTATCTACTGAATATTTGATTTCTTCCTACTTCGTAAATATCTTACTACAACTCTCACATACAAGGGAATGCCATCAAGGATTTCCTCATGTTCTAGCATTTTTCTTCTCTAACCACGAGATCTTCATTTCCTTTTAGTACTTGTGTGTTTATTTTGGTCCTAGAAACTTTCCACTCATATGCCTTGATGATTTTTTCATAGAGATCCTTTTTCTTTATAGCTTCTTCTTTCTCCAAATTTATGGTTATATCATCAATCAATAGTGGCTCATGTTCAAATATTTTTAACTTCTAGGAAGCTTTAGCCTATTTCATGTATCCTTTCGTATCAAAGTTTCTCCTAGGATCATCAATTGGCATATGATAGAAATCTAATTTTTTATTAACCAAATCATAACTCTTAGTGCTCTTAATTAAAAAGTCACCAAAAGCTATAAATTGAGGCATCGTAGATTGTTTACTGTGGGAGATTAAGTGCATCTTTCTGGAGGCAGATAGTTGTCTTATAATTTCTAGGCAAGCTATTATGTTAGGAACCATCTTGGGAAAAAAATATGGGGATCCTTCAAACCCATAAACCCTTATCTGTGTGTGGTCCTAGAAGTAGTACCAATCTCCCCAATTGTGATCCACAAGACTCTGTTCTAAAAATTCTTTGGGTCTAAGAAATGTCTTTATTTCAAGTGATAATGAATAACCGCGCAGGTGACCCAACAACTTACATAGTGGCTTAACAAAATACCCTTCAAAACATAAGTACTGGAAAAAATAAAACCTTTGATCCCAAATACATGGTCATAATTACACTAGTCTACAGAATCACGTCTTGTCATGTTCCTTTATTGGTAGTTCATTCCCTAAAAAACCCATTTCTTGACCAGTGGAGAGAAACATATGCATGAGAAATGAGTAATGCTTAAAATACACTCTATCAAGATCATTCTTCACCTACTCAAACTATGGTGTATCTAATTGGCCAAGTATGAGGCATAGTCAAAGGTAGGAGGATCTTTTGATTTCACATCTATTATCAAAACCAGTTTTTATGTCCATCAATGGGGGAGCATCTATTCCCAGGATTTTCCCTATTGTGTAGTATGTATAGGAGGTTTGTCACTATCTTCAAACATGCAGAGGGCTCTTTCTTTTCTTGGTCGGTGAACTGGTAATCTTCATTTCTTGTATTTATTCTCAAGGGAAATATATGCCTCCTTAATTTTTTTGTGTCAATATGAATTTCGAAATCCCTTTCTAAGTTAAATACTTTCTCAATGTACTCTTTTGTCATGGGCATTAGTGTATTTACTTCATAGTCACACACTATTTTCATTTTGGGATTATACTTATCTATGATGGCTTGTATGATTTCTATGTTTAAAAACACATTTGGGAGCACAAATTTTCCCAAATTTAACTTATAGGGGTTACTTATGGGCTCATTTGCATCCTTTCTTTTGAAATGAAACATGAAAAATCATTTCCCCTTTCTGTTGTCTATACGTCTCCAAGATCTTTGTACTTATCATCTAATACATCCTCTTTGGGCTTAATTCCCTTATATCTTTGTCCAGACAAAGGAAATTGGTCCATCAAGTCCTGATTTGATGGTCTTCCTTCTTTTTTATGTCTCTTAGGCTTAATTTCCTCGCCACCATCTATTTTTGGAAAATCTTTTATTTTTTTAGCCCTAGGTTTCTTAGAAGATGAAGCTTCCATGTCTAGATAATAGAAACAAGCTAGTGTAGTTTGTGTAACTTACATGACTCTCAAAGGCTCAAAAGATACTTTGTTGCAACTGCTCAACCAATTACCACCTCTTGCTTTGTGATCAATTCTAAATCTTGCCTCCAAATATTCTAAGAAATCAAATTTATTCTCATACAATTTGGTATAAAAATGTTATACACGAACAACACTACAACGGTCATTATGGCCCTCTTTTCAAAATTTATGTCAATGTGACGCCTATCAATGCTGTGACATTCACGACAAGTGAGTTTTTCCTAATTTTAATGAAACCTTTCTTAGCTTCCTTGACCCTTTTTCTCCCAGTGAACAATCCATAAGGATGATTGATGATTCCTTCGAAAATATCCTTTCAATGAAGCATCTACCTTTGAGCTACCCTTTTATCATTTCATCGATGTTCATATATCATCGACAAGAGATTTTGGTGAAATAAGCCGACATCACATCAATATTATCCTATCGACGAAAGTATTTACCTCATGGAATACATAGAATGTTACATTTATTCCTCCTTTTATTTGATTACCCTCTTTTTTGATGTGGAAATCATGTCTCTTATTTGATATAAACTCTCTCGATGAAATTCTATTTTTGTTGAAGTATTTGTCATATTTTTAGACAGTACTTATCTCTTTGAAAAAAAAAATTGGCAATACTTTTTGAAGTTTCATCAATATCATCCTCTTTCAATGACAACCTATCTCAAACAATTCCTCTAACTCTTACTCAAAGTCCTTTTTCTCATTGGCGTCCTTTAACTAACGTAGAATTTTGACTTATCGATGAACCATGCCTTATCCTCCTCAATATTTATTTCGACAAAATCCACTTCATCATTATTCCTTTTATTGCTTTATCAATATGCTTATTTCATCGATGAATGATTTTGATGAAGTGATGGTAGCTCTTATCGATATATATCTATCGATGAGAACTCCATTTCTCCCAACTCACAATGTGTCTTATCGATGTGCTTAATTTCTCAAGAAACCTTCATCGATAAGGAGACAAAGAAGCCTCTTCGATACATATCTTATAGATGATATCCTTTCTTTTATTTATATTATTTTCATTAGAGCATGATGTTTATTTCAAAGAAATATATTTCTGATATAACCACGACTTTCAAGGTGAGATGTAACTCCCAGCTCAACGCATGTTATTTATCGATAAAAAAATTATCGACAACAATCCGGCCTTCTTTCAACGACACATGTACCTAACCTTTTCGATGAGATCTCCTCTTTCGGTGAAGTTTATTGAACTCACAACAATAATAAAATTCCACCAAAATGTTTTCATCGATAGATTGTGCCCGGGCTTCCATCGATGCAAGTCTTCCATAGGATTCTTGAATTCGATGAAGAATTCTCTGACTTAGTAGATGTTGCATTTTCTTTGAAACTCATATTTTGATGGTACCACACATTATTCAGCTTGATATTTCTTTATTTCGGTATAAATTCATTTAAATTCCGACAATGATGTCCTCTATTTGTATCCATTAAAAATTATCCCTTCTGAATTTGAGTTATGTCGATATATGCCTATCTCCTTAAAATATTTGAACAATTCATTGGATTTTTCTATATATGTATTATTTGTTTTTAGCTTTGTGTTGAGATATAATTTAGAATAAATATGCTTCACAACATTCATTGAATACCTTATCTATGTTGATGCACCTTTTGATATATGGGTAACTTATGGAAAAAATGGTCATTTTATCAGGGATCAAGGCTTATGTTTGTGTTGAAATTTTATAAGAAAACTTTGGTAGCTTCAACAAAAGCTTGGTGACGAATAGAAGGACCACTATATTGGGTATCTAGTGAGGTCTTCTGATCAAAATTTATGTCAACATTTTGAGGTTCCAACAAATTCTATCCTTTTTCCAATTTGGGAAATTAGTGGGTCTATTTGTGGACCTCCAGGGAGTTGGTCACCTAAATGAGAACCTTGAGATGAATAGGGAACTTCTCTACGAAAGAGATCAGTACCTTGAGAATCTCTCCACTTGTCATCTGTATTTAAATCTTAGAATATAGATGGTTTCCCATTGTTTTAAAATGAGGAGTGAGACTGCCTTGCCAAACGTGGCAATGAACTTCTCATTATTTTGTTAAGATCACTAATATACAAGGATGAATATTTGTGTCTAATTTTCAAAAAAATTATCTCTATTTCTTCCATATTTTTTCTTGTAAGGAAATGACCTACTTCTCGTATGTCCAATCCAAAAATTGCACTTTCCATTAAACCTTTTAGTATATATACAAGGGCTCCCACATATTTTGTCTCTATGGTTTAAAGAGTCTTCTATTAATGGGACCTCATAATGTATTTTTTGCTTCAGGATCTGGACGACATCATCCTTGAGCCCAAGGGAGACATAATTTGACAAGAATTTTGAGGGTGATGACCTTATGGCAAGATATATTATCAATTAGTGCCAAAACACTTAGTCATCACAATGTTGACAGAGCCAGCAGTGCAACCCGAGCAGTTTCAATGTAACCCGAGCAGTGGTAGTGTTGACCAAGAAGATAGTGGTAATAAACATTACTCGAGTGATCATAGTAGCCCGGGTACACAAAGTAGCCCGAGTGCTAGAGATTAGTAGGTTTCCTGAGTGACAGCATAATGCCCGAGTGGATCACTAGACCCGAGTGAGAGTTTTAGGCCGACTTAGCTTATATTGTTAGCTATTAATTTATCTTATGGAAGCCGACTTACAGTTGCATTTGGTTTGGATAAGGTATAAATATAAAGTATTATGTTTATCCAAATAAAGAGTGAACAGATGTATAGAATCATCTATGCGAATATGAAGAGACAGATTGTTTAAGAGGCTACAACAGTATAAGGAACAACAGAGACTCATCCATCATATTCAGGTGATTAGTTTACATCATTGGATCTTATTCATCAAATCAGAGTTGCATTGAAGATCATCTACTAGTTCATCCTAACAGGTGCATCAGCAAAATCCTCTAACAAGGTGGACCTAATAGTCCTTTATAAATCTCCTAACAGAGTTGCATTACATGATTGTACTGTACTAAATCCTTTCACAAGGTGGACCTAACAGTCCTTATTTCTCCTAACAGGGCAGGCCATCTGAAGTGGTCAATTGTAAGCTTTAACAGGCTAAATTTATACTGCAGTAATAAATCTTGTGGGTACCATCCCCACCCCAGTTTTACTTTCTATTTGGAAGGTTTCTGGGTAACCAAATATTGTGTCAAATATTGTGGATGTTTTATTTCTTTTCATTTCATGCATTCAATCATATTAGATGATCTAATATTGGATTAAAAGGATTAAGTTTTATTGGTTCCTGATTCACCCCCCTCCCAGTCACCTTGACTCAACATATTTCCAAAAATTGGTATCAAAGCTCAAAGGTTCTCTTTACAAAAGTTTAACAGCTTGAGCAAAGATCAGAGGCAATGGAAATATATAGATTGGAGAAAGCCATTGAAAATTAAAAGACAGATCTACAAGTGTCCATGGATTAGATCAAGAAACTCAAGGAGCAGCTCTCTCTTTCCCTGAAAAGAAGAAAGATTTAGCAGTGCAGATGAATGACAAAAATTACATAAAAGAAAGAATTGATGACTTATGCAAAGAAAGAAGTTCTGAAGAAGCAGATGCAGCAATCGAAGACCTACTTGCAAAGAATCTCAATTTACATGAAGATAAAAATTTGAAAAGAGAACAAGAAATTCATTCATTCAGAATATGTGAAGTCATAGAACAAAAGAGTCAAGCAGAAAATGATAGAGAAATAACACAAGAAGATAAAAGATTGTTGAGTACAAGATTAGACAAAAAATAAAATGAAATCCATCATTTGTCACTTCAGCAAGAAGATATGATAAATCAAATCGATAATGTAAATCAAGAAGTTATCAATCTAAGAACAAAAAATGAAAGACTGTAGAATGATCTCAATACTGAAAAATAAACCAATGAGAGTATGATGAATTCAAAGGGAAGCATGGATCAGTTGACAGAGAAAACTCAACTCAAACATCATGGATAGACTAGATTAGGTTATAATAAACAACGTGAATCCTCACAACAAGGAACTCAAAAGAATAGCAAACCTACTTGTAAAAATTGTGGCAAGTTAGGGCACACAGCAAACAAGTGTTGGAGCAATGGAAAATCAAAGTTTAATGGTAAATGCTACAGATGCAACAAACATGGACATAGGGCAAGTTAATGTACTAAAAAAACCTAAGTTTGAAGGAAAATGTTTCAATTATAACAAACAAGGTCAGAAATCCTCGAGTGCAGAACTAAGAAATGGAACCCCGCTGAACAACTAGCGAAAGCAATTTTTGGTTGCGATTACAACACATAGAGCAAATATTGTCACTATGGATATGGGCATATTGGTGCAAATTGTGTAAAGAATCACCTTAGAAAAAAGAATCCTACTAAGAGATGTTATGTATGTAAACATCTCGGTCATCTAAGAAAGAATTGCATGAGCAGAGATAAAGTGGATACTGGTTTTGAGAAAGGAAAAGCAAAATTTTCTGAAATCATAACTCAGATGAGTCAGTAGTGGGTAAGGAAATCTCTTGAGAGTTCAGATCAAAACAATGAAGGATCGAATGGCACCCAAAGTAGTGAATTGGGTGGATATACCATCTCCAAATAAACATGCAAGGAGACTACTGGAATTGTGCATACAATCCATCCTACATCAGTTCTAGACATGATAGTAAGTCCAAATCAGCATATTGATGCACTAGGATATATTTAGTTTTAACCGAGTCAATATCTCAGTAACACCCGAGCTGCACAGGCTTAACCGAGTTAAGTTGGGTTATATGCTTTTGAGGATACAAAAGTTAGTATTCATCAAGCTTCATTCCAAGCTATGCCAGCTACCATGTACAGAGCATTTAACGAAAACTCAACAAACAAATATCAAACCTCTAAGCATAATGGCATCTACATCCAACAACAAGGTTAAGAAAGGATCTGAGATGTTGGTCAGGAATGCTATCTGCGAACCTCATAATTTTAAGCTTCATCCAGCGGTTGAAAAGGAGATAGATTCGATGGGATCTCATTCCCTAATTCCTCCAAGGGTATTGTTGATCAATGACATCTGAGCCTTCTATAATTGCACAATTCAATAGCTTGGAATATTGGAAATGAAGAATGCTTACGATAAACTCTGTGATGCCTTAAATCTAAATCTAGAGCATAAACATCTAGAAGTCAAGGGTTTGACTCACATCATGCATATGCCACAGAATTTCTAGGTTAAGTGGATTAGGTTCATTTTGAGCCATGTTCACGACATGCATCTATGGCTAGAGCAACTAGTGAAGATTACCAAGACAATGGTACACTGTGTTACAGGGTATCCTATGCTAGACAAGTCCAAAGCCACCAAAACCCTACCTCGGGATAACCTAGCTGAGAAGACTCTTTTCGAGTGGGATGGAAGAGGTATGAGACTAAATGGAGTAACTAACATGGAATTGAAGTTTGGAATTCATGTTATTTCTCACAAAATCTATAGCTCTAGCAAACTTAACAGTGTACCATGTGAGGTTGTGGACTTGGCATACAAGGTGTCAAGAACAACCTCTCATTCAACCTCGCCAAGTTGTAGCTTATCCAATTGAGAAAGAACATGGAAAGAATGACATCAAAGACCCATCCATGTAAGTTGTGTTCACTTCTGGTTTGCATATTCTTTTATATTCAGATTTTTTTCCCTTCCAAAGGCATAGTTGTTTGGAAGAAGGACAGACCCATAATATATCAGATAAATGAGTTCATAGCTGAATTAAGAGACAATTTTGAGAGCATCATGGATGCATATTTTGAGGAATTCAGAAAGAATATGCAGAATAGGTATAGAATTCCTAAACAATTGGTTGAAGCCCATAAGGATGATGTTTGTTTCCTAGTTGACTGTGATAAAGTATATATTCAGGCAGTCAAACCTAGAGTTGCATGGGTGAAACCTCTTGCATATGAGGTTAACATAGATGAGACCAAGAACATCATTGAAGCTATTGTGAATGATCTTTTTGACCCCAAAGCACCTTACTTTGGTACATATGAAGAAGCCAAGAGAACAATTTCAATAAAGATTGAGATTCCTAAGATCCTGAAAAGAGGAAAGAAGAGGTTAGAACAGTTTGGAAAGAAGTATGGAAAGACTTCACCTTCTATCTCAGTAAGAAAAGAAGATGAAATTAAGATAGAATATGATGTATCTAAAAAGGAAGAGGAAGAGGTAGAAGTAGAGCCTCCTAAGAAGAAAAAGAGGCTAGTTCTCAAGAAAACACCTAAGGCCCCTACCCTTGTCCTCACTACCAGCAAACCAAGAAGAACTAGAAGGAAACTCATATTACCTAAGAAAGATGAAGAAGATGAAATCACATTCAAGAAGCCCCCACCTACCTTTGAGAAGAAAATTAAACCCTTAAGAGAAGGTAGCGGTATGATTTCTCTAAAATCTCTGAATTATGCTTCCTGAACTAAGGATGAACAGAAGCAAATTGAGGAAGCAGTTTTAGAGAAGATAACTAGATGGAAGTATGATCCATATAAATTGAAGATTCACATGCTTGAAGACCTATTCAAGGCAATATTTGTTCCCTAGAGCAATGCAGTCCGAACAGAAAAAGATATTAGAGAACAAACATTGAGGCAAGTCATGCCTACTATGACAAACAAAGAGGTAAAAGAGGCCATGACCAAGTATGAAAGCAATCTCACTCCAAGGTTCAGGACCTTTCAGGTATTGAATAATAAGATAGAGGATGTGGTGCAAGCAACTACAAACATATGGAAGAAAGTCTTGGAAATCAAAGAAGAAGACAAGACTGAAGTACGGAGTATAGAACACAAGGAAAATACGAATGATGCAGATTTACCTGAGGTAGAATCCATTAAAGTATCCAATGCGGAATAGATAGTAGTAGACATAATGGCATCTCTACCCCAATCACCTATACATATAATCCTATCTCCGATCAAATACAAGTCTATTGAATCTACATTAGGACTAGTAGGGACCGATCACCAGGCTCCACCTACTACTAGGCCAAGCTTGACCGAGTCACAGAAGGTAACTGTGAACATTCCTTCAGTAAGCATTGATGCAACTTTTGATTTAACAATTGGTGCAAAAAATATCAATGACCTATTCCAACTAAATACCAAGGAGAAAATTGAGGAAGGAAAGGATGTGGATGATAGTGGAAAAGGTAAGGGAATTGTTCCTTCACCCAATCCTAAGGACAATGGAAAAGGAAAAGAAATAATCACTGATTATTGATCTTGAGAAAGACATTGTGATTCCAAATTAGGATCTATCCAATCTGTCAGTAGAGAAAATGGACACACTAGGGGAGGTATGGAATAAAAGAGCCACACAACAAAAGCTCTGAGCAAAAAAGAAGAGAAATAGAGTGCTGGAAGACATAAAAGGTATATTCCTAGATGTACTAGAAGTAGAAGTAAATGAGAGTGATTCCATTATGGATCAACTTGTAGACATAGTTCACAAGTTCAATAAAGATTTAAATGGTCAAGAAAAACTACTACATAAGGAAGAAAGAAAGTTTGAGAACAAAGTTCTAGAGAATGTTGCAAGAAAATTGCAATTGATCAAGTCAAGCTAAATTCTCTCATTAGCTCTCTAGAAACTACAGTAAATAATGTTGCTTCAGTATTTGTAAAGTTAAGTGATACTTAAAACTTCACAATAGAAATAAAGACAAATATAACAAAGGTAGATACAGATTTGAAAGAAAGTGCAAATCAGTTGGCACATTTTGTGAAAATTAAGTATCTAATAGACATGCAGGGTGAATTACTAAGGGAAGAAGCAAGAAAAAAATAATCTCTCACAGCTATGCAGATCCAACTCCTTCCACACATGGATGTAATGTAGAAGCATATAGCTCATGCCAAGACTCTTACTCATGAAAAAATATTTTCAGTTGCAGAGCGTATGATGGAGCTATCAGTAGAGATACATATAGAGTTAAACATCCTAAAGGTGTTGCAGGATAATTGGGACAATACTTTGTCTCAGATTTTAAAGGTACATAGTGATTTCCTATCCTATTTTGGTATCACCATATAGATATATTTTGGCATTAGTGTCAAAAACAAGGGGGAAATGTATATAGGACATATAAAAGATGTATATAGGAAAGACATGTATAAAAGAGAAGTAGAGAAGAGATATATATAAGTGTTACAAAAATAAATTTGAAAAATATAAAAAAAGAAAGTCACAGAGATATTGTCAAAACCTAAGCAAGTACCCAAGCATATGGTAAGGGGGAGTTTTGACTCAGAAGATTGAGCAGTTTTTGAACATGATAAGTGTTTTTGGTCAATAATGTTAAAGGGGGAGATTGATGACCTTATGGAAAGACATATTGTCAATTAGTGCCAAAACACTTAGTCATCACAGTGTTGATCAAGCCAGTAGTGCAACCCGAGCAGTTACAATGTAACCTGAGTAGTGGCAGCATCGACCGAGCAGATGTGGTAATCAGTATTACCCGAGTGATCATAGTATCCCAAGTACACATAGTAGCCTGAGTGCCAAAGATTAGTATGTTTCCTGAGTGATAGCATAATGCCCAAGTGCCAGTATATTGCCTAAGTGGATCACTGGACCCGAGTGACAGTTTTGGGCTGACTTAGCTTATATTTTTAGATATCAATTTATCTTATGGAAGCCGACCTAAAGTTTCGTTTGGTTTGGATAAGGTATAAATATGGAGTATTTTGTTTATCCAAATAAAGAGTGAACAGATGTATAGAATCATGTATATGAATATGAAGAGACAGATTGTTTAAGAGGATACAACAGTATAAGGAACATCAGAGACTCATCCATCACAGTCAGGTGATTAGTTTATATCACTGGATCTTATTCAGCAAATGAGAGTTGTATTGAAGATCATCTACTGGTTCATCCTAACAAGTGCATCAGCAAAATCCTCTAACAAGGTGGACCTAATAGTCCTTTATAAATCTCCTTACAAATTTGCATTACTTGATTGTATTTTACTAATTCCTTTCACAAGGTGGACCTCACAGTCCTTATTTTTTTCCTATCAGGGAAGGCCATCTAAAGTGGTCAATTGTAAGCTTTAACAGGATAAATTTATACTACAGTAATAAATATTGTGGGTACTATCCCCACCCCAGTTTTACTTTCTATTTGGAAGGTTTCTCGGTAACCAAATATTGTGTCAAATATTGTGGATGTTTTATTGTGTTTCATTTCATCTATGCAATTAGATTAGATAATCTAATATTGGACTAAAAGGATTAATTTTTATTGGTTCCTGATTCACCCCCCCCCCCCCCCCCCCACTCTCAGTCACCTTGACTCGACATATTTCCAACAGAGGGATCATGCCCAACATTAGTAACCTAGCTTCCCAAGTCTCGTAAATGCAAGGTCATTGATAAATGTGCATTTCTAATTAAAATATTTTTAGTGCTAGAATGAAGTGCATGACCAGATTCTTTGCCTACTAATGAGTCAATTTGAGGCTTCATTTCACATTGCTTTGTGGATAATTACACAACAATTATTACTTCTCTATTTGAAATTTTTGTGTCAAAGTACATGTGCACTGAAGAGATTTTGTCATTACTCGAGCTACTAGTATATGGAAAGTATTCATCATTATCATATAACATAGGCTCACACATGTATCTTACTTCTTATGATTTTATAAACTTTGGGCACACAAGGGACATCGTCGGTAGGGTATGCCACTGAGTGTTACAGCATGTTGAGAGGAAAAATGGGACTATTCCTAGGGTAAGCCCACCACACCAAACAAGGTTACATTATCATTTCTTTCCTACATTGAACAGAATGCAATATAGGCTAGACTTGGCAACTTTACAGTGAGTGCATCGAACAATTTTAGTATAACAGAAAAATTGTTTCACTACAAAAACAACTTTGATTCTTCAAAAACCAAGATAGTTTATTATAGAGGGGAATAACATGACCCTATAGGTTCAAACGAATCATGCACAGGTGCCACGGCTTGAAAAAAAATAGTCATTTGAAGTTTCACAGTTTTGTGCACTTAGGGCACACAAGGGACATCGTTGGTAGGTTATGTCACTGAGCATTCCGTTGTGTCGAGGGTAAAATGGGGGAATTCCTAGGTCAAACACACCCAACCAAACATGATCACAGTTTTGGTTCATTCCCACAATGAACAAAATGTGATATAGGCTACTTGCCAACTTGCACTAAGTGCATTTGGCAATTTTTGCATGAACAACAAAATTGTTGTCCTACAAAAATGACTGCAAGTCTTGAAAGATAAAGACATTGTATTGTAGAGGGGCCTAACACAACCCTATAGGTTCAAATGGATTGTACACAAGTGCCACAATTGCAAGAAATAGTCCATCAAAGTTTGACAGTTTTATGCACTTAAGGCACACGAGGGACATCATCGGTAGGGTATGTCACTGAGCGTTCCAACGTGTTGAGAGAGAAAATGGGACCATGACTAGGGTAAACCTACTCAACTAGATGTGATCTTGGTTTCATTCTGTGCCCATGATGAATAGAACGCGATATAAGCTACTTGGAAACTTTACGTTGAGTGCATCTGACAATTTTTGCATGAATAGAAAAATTATTGCCCTACAAAAATGACTTTGAATATTCAAAAAATGAGACAATTTATTGTAGAGGGGCCTAACACGGACCTATAATTTCAAATAGATCATACGCAGGTGTCACATTTTGTAAGAAATAGTTTATCAAAATTTGACGATTTTATGCACTTAGGGCACACATGGGACATCGTCGGTAGGGTATGTCGCTAAGTGTTCCAGCGTGTCAAGGGGAAAATGGGACAATGTCTAGGGTAAAAACACCCAAGAAAATGTGACCACGGTGTCGGTTTGTGCCCACAACAAACAGATCATGATATAGGCTACTTGGCAACTTTGCACTAAGTGCATCTGATAATATTTTCATGAACAAAAAAAATATTTCCCTATGTAAAAAAAATGACTATGAGTCTTCAAAAACCGACACATGTTATTTTAGAGGGGCCTAACACAACCCTAAATTTCAAATAAATCTTGCACATGTGTAATGGTTTGCAAGAAACAATCTGTCAAAAATTGACAGTTTTATGCACTTAGGGAACACAAGGGACATCACCCGTAGGGTATGTCGTTGAGCATTCCAGCATGTTGAGAGGGAAAATAGGAACATTACTAGGGTAAACATGATCATGGCGTCGGTTTGTTCCCATGACGAACAGAAGGTGATATAGGTTACTTGGCAACTTTGTATTGAGTGCATCTGACAATTTCTGCATGAACAAAAAAAGTGTTGCGCTACAAAAATGACTCTAGGTATTAAAAATTGAGACATGATATTGTAGAGGGGATTAACATGACCCCATAGGTTCAAATGGATCATGTACATGTGTCACGGTTTTCAATAAATAGTCTATCAAAGTTTGATAGTTTTATGCGCTTGGGGCACACAAGGGACATCATCGATAGGGTATGTTGTTGAGCGTTCTGGTGTGTCAAGAGGAAAAATGGGACCTTTCCTAGGGTAAACCCACCCAACCGGATACAATCACAGTGTTGGTTCGCACCCATGACAAGAAGAACATGATATAGACTTGCTTCACAATCAGGGTTTATTCCTAGTAGACCTCAAAGATGATTTTTTGGTTCATAACTTCTCACATTTTCACCTATAATATAAAAATATGACCTATTTAGATACCCATTTGGGAGACACCTAACATATATCAAAATTGACATGTCATGTTTTGGAACAACTTGGTAAAAAATTGTTGATTCTGGGTTTTTAAAGGCCAATTAGGCATGTTTTACAAAGCACCTACCCTCTAAACACTCTCTCAAACCAAAACCTTTACTCCAATAGCCTAGGATGGGTTCCAATAGAAAAAAATGCAAATTTTTTAGCACTGGACAAAACTGAGTACTTTCAACACCAATGTAGGCACTTATGACCATTAATGGTAATTTGGTTGCAAGAAAGGTTGCTTGACAACTTTTCTTGCAACTTTACAACTTTTGCGAACAAGGACAATATGACTCCAATAACAAACATGTTTACATTATAGTATAATAAATAATCATTCAAAAGTATATGTCATATGACTTGCTTAGAATGAACAAATTGGATCACATTTCAATTGTAAATATTTATGTTTTAAAGTATCAAGACATGCACACAATGAACAAATTGGATCACATTTAAATTGCAAACATTTAATTTTTGATATACAAAGATATGCACACAATGAACAAATTGGATCAAAAATCAACTTTTATGTGTATGAAAATGAACAATTGTTGTGTACATATACAAAAATGACATAAAATCCAATTCAATAATAGAGTTACAAAAATGTGGCATGTTCCATGTCAAGATTGATATATACAATAAAAATGTTAAATATATACATAAATTGGTCCTTCAATGACCACAACTAGAACTATGTCTCTATCAATTCTATGATTGTGGTGGATCATCAAAATCAAGCCTCTTCGAAATAGTACGTGGCTATGTAGATGGCTACACAACAACAATTCAAATGTTGAATAAGATATCTTTTGTCAAAAAATATATTAGAGTTCTCAAAATAACTAAATATTAAACTCTAATTTGTTTTCAGTTGAATTGTTGATTACCACATGTCTTTCTCTTATTGTTGGGATGTGCAGTAAAGTTGATGGACCTCTTCTTGGACGATCAAGACTCCTAACAAAATGGAAAGGTAGAGGATCTATGGGAAGTCATGAAGGGGGTTTAATAGGTAAAAATAAATTAATACAAGTAATAAAAAAATATGTTCAGAAATGCTAAAAAATTAAAACTGCATGGACTAAAAAAATGCATACCAGAGCTTCAGATAGTTCTCTTATACTTGTAGGAGGCATAGTCGCTGATGAAGAAGCTATGATCATTTCCTATATGTTAAAATGATAAGAAATATTATAGTTATAAAGGAAGGAAATCATACTTTCAATCAAACAAGAATACAATCCAACATGACTTGAGAAGAGGGTTTCAACTAAGAAGATAGAAAAGCCTCTTCCCTTTGTTGTGTCAGACCCCCTCATCAATGATCGGGACTCCTAATGAAATGGAATGGTAGAGGATCTGTGGGAATTCATGAAGGGGGTTGTAATAGGTAAAAGGCAATTAATACAAGTTAATAACCCAAAGTTGTTGAGAAACACTTAAAAACTAAAAATGCATGTACTTATATCTAAATGCATATGTTTAACATGTATAGAGAAAATGCATACTAGAGCCTCAGATGGTTCTCATGTACTCCTAGGAAGCATCGTCATTGATGAAGAAGCTAATTGTTTCCTGTATGAAAAATGATACCAAATTTTATAGTCATAGAGGAAGGATTTAGAGATTTCAAATGAATAAGAATGAAATCCAAAAGGAGTTCAGAAGAGGGTTTCAACTAAGAAAAGGAGATGAAAGTGAAGATGAAAATGTTACCTCTTCCCTCTCCTAAACCTCTGTGACATCAAGTGCATTCATCAATTTTGTAAACTCAAATTGTTATTGTATATTAAACATACAAAAAAGACTTTAAGTCAATCTACATGTACATGTTTAATCATAATACATTTCAACAAATAAATTTATATTGTGCTAAATTACCTTTTGGCGTTTAGGTGCCTGTGAGGATTTATTTTTCTGTTTGGGTGTTGGAAGATGCCTTTCGCACCTGAGATGTCCTGGACCCAGGTGGAGTAACCTAAGAGAAACAAAATTAACATAAGAGATACGCATATATAATATTAAATATAAGTCAAAAAAAATATAAATCTAAATGACTAGCACAGGTTCAATGAAAATTGTAAATAAGATCTGTGAAAAAATATGATACCGCAAAGCTTTCTAGGCCAAAGTCAATGGCCAAAAGCATGAAATCATCAACTTGGGACATATGAGCCCTTGATAACCCCTATAAAACACCAAATAAATATACATTAGAGAGTTAGTAAATATTAACAAAATTTATTTTGAAATCAATGTATTATTCTATTTTTAGCATATTAAAAATCTTTACCTCTGGTGTCGAAGCTACATGTGTGCGTTGAGTGGAATGAATGTGACGTGGTTTACTTGTGCCACCTATTGAACCCTACAATACACATTATTCATATATCAGTTTAAATATTCTATAAATAAAAATTTATTTACTTTTATAAGATTTAAGTGATAAATAAGTTAAATGTCATAAACACAAATAAATACATCTGCATTGTTGGAAATACAATATGGTAAAGCAAGATACTGAGAGGGAGGTGAATCAGATCTTAAAACTTTTATCCTTTAAAACAAAACTGCTCCACAACCATGCATAAATGAAATTGATCTATCAACTAGTAGCATCCATGACAGTAAATAAATAACTCAAGACACAGAATTTTGGTAACCCAGAAACCCGATAAGGTAAAACTAGGGTGGGGATGATACCCACAATAATCTTCACTACTACAGCAATAAAGTGTGCCTGTTAGGGCTACAAAGTTTGATCACAATATGTAATCTACCTAGTTAAAGGTCTACCTAGTTAAGAGCTACAAATCATTACAATCTACCGTGTAAAAGGATTTAAACTTGCAACAAAGTAAGCACTCGGCTAAGAGATTAGAAAGGTCTGTTAGAACCACTCTGTTAAGAGATTTCACCTAATACACTGGTTAGAATGCCTCAAGAATTGATCCTTCGTTATGCACTCTAATGCTGATAATGAATCTTCTCCTTCCAATACCTTCTCTGATCTAATAATATGATATGTCTTTACTCTGTTGTTCACTGCTCTTTCACTCTTCTAGATCTATGCTTCTTCTTTCAAAATAACTCTTTGTACATCTCTCATGTATGCATACACTTCTCCTTTCATGCACACCTTCTACACATGCATTTTAGGGTTTAAAGAAGCAATCTTATATACTTTATGAATCTGGCATCTAGATCTAGTTCAACGATCAAGATCAAATTCTTATGCCTCTTAGGCATTCCAATTTTATGATTGGCTCCATGACACGCATTGGGATCAAATAATTAATGCGTAATTAACTCCGTTGAAATCATTAAATGCATGAACAAGTCGGCCCAAAATGGTCTACCTTCAAGTTTATGTCATTCCAAACATATATGTCAAAACTATCTTGCTCGGCACATTGAGACTCTGGCACTCGGCATGAGCATATTAACATTTTACTTGATTTATGATTCACTTGATAACCATTATCTTCTCGACAATGACTATGTCGGATAGCTCGGTCGTAGTGATGACCGGCTAAACTGCCTAGATAAATGACTAAGTGTGGGACACTAATGATCAACAAAACTTAGAGATCAACAGTGCATATGTTCTCCGCTGGAAAACATCATGGTCATTAGGTCATTGGTGAGGGTCACATCCTTTGCACTGGAAGCATGGCATCTAATCTCGCAATGTATACATGAATTGGATGTGGAACCATCCTCATTCTTGTTAGTATCTACCCCAGAACATATATTTTGGTAGCTGGCACACATATGATCAATGGGCTGGGCTGAGCCAAATTGCGCATCTCCTGATGAGGTAGGTGGCACATGTGTTGATCTATCCTATAGTCCAAGAGGTTGCACTAACTGTGTGCCATGTTTGAACAATGACATCAGTCACTAACATAGCCGCCTGAAGAGCTTGTAGCTCCATAGAATTCTTTAATGCTACTGGGACCATGATGTGAACCATGGGTTTAGCAGCTAGAGAAATCCTATCTTGGGGGTCTATCACCCTCTAAGCCCCTATCTATCCTGTGTAGAGCCTTTCCCTCTACCCTGGAACTCCCGCATGTCAAATTAGTTCGGCTTCAAGCCGGGGATAAACTTACAATATAACTTTCTCAAAAATATAGAGGTACCTCATAATTGTTATAAGGTAGTTGGTCAAAGACCATATTGTTAGAATAACTGAGGGGGGGGTGAATCAGTGGTCTCAAAAATATTCCAATAAATTAACCCAAAAACTTATTACCATAATTATAAGCCTCTAGTTATTTTCAATCCTACAAGATGAATGCCTTGAAATAATCTTATCAAATAACTACTTCTCGGAGTTCACTGTTGAACCTTATTCTTTATCTTTACTGATTACCAGTCTTTCATTTACCAAAATACAATAAATTACTTAGTGTATACTGATCAATCCATATTAGTTATGTGTAATGCAAAACACTAAAGTAATGACTCATAAACACATTGACACATGGATTTTTAATGTGGAAACCTTGTTAAGGGAAAAACCACTTGGGACCGGTAAACCAAATTTTTCACTCTTCTGAAGTGAGCTCGGTGAAGAGCCAACCCTGTTAAAGGTTACAAACACACTGTTAGTTGTGACCTTGTTAGAGGATTTAAATAGAATAGTTTGTCACTTGATATCTGGCATCTATATGCTATCTTTATGACCAAATCATGTGTAGTTTGTCACTTGATATCTGGCATCTCTATGCTATCTTCATGACCAAACCTTTTGATACTCCTTAGGATGTATCTCAATATATAAAGGATTGTTAATTCTTTCTCGGTTAAGAGACTTTCTAATCCAATGGTTAAATTGAAACAGTAAATGATCTGTTCACATATAAAACTATACTTTGCAGATGTTCAGATCTATTGTAAGCTCATAATACCTTTATGATCAATGTATCTTTTCAATACCTTTTCTCCACTTCTTTCTGCTCGGTGATGTTGTGCTTCTCTGTTTCTTGGTGTCCGCAGAAATATAGCTCTATTTTTTAGCTTGATTGATCAGGACTGTATAAAGTCTTCCTTCACCAGTATCTCCTTCAGCATCTTCTTCTCTATTCACTCCCCTAATTCGCAATGAATTATCTTTTCTCTTTATAGACATGATTCACCGTTTCTAGGTCTCAGTATTTCATGTTCTTGGTGTGATCCACAGATCTAGCCACTCTTGCTTTAAAACTATACTTCAGTTTTATCTCATAGATTTCTCTTTGACAAATGGAATAAAATAGCTTTAAATCTCTCACTTCTTTCTAGCTTTAACTTGTCAATGAAAACAATATTAACAACCAGTTAACTCCATCTTTAGCTCTTGTCAGCTAAGTCTTTTGTTGTTTGTAAACTTTAAATCTTTTTTGTGTTTTAACTCTTTGTTAGCTACGGTCAACACTTTAGTTCTCCTCGGGCATCTTCGTTAGGGTTGTCTTTTCGTAGGGGTTGTTTGTCTGTTGAGTAACACTATGAAGTTCTACTCGGGTTACTTTGATTCTATTCATCGGTAATGCTTGCTTGGGTTTCTTTCTTGGGTATCACTGTGACTTTCCTCTCGGGGTTCTCTTTCCGTTGGGGTGCACTGACTGTCGGTGTTTGTTGTCACAAAGTGCATACTAAACTTCTATGCATTACTGATGGCATAAACTTTATCTCTCTAGTTCTCTAAATTCTTTGACACTGTGTATATAACCAATCAGATTATATCAAGTTGACATCAATGACAATACAATATAGTAACTGATTTAATGTCTTGCATTAACTTTCTGCATCTTGGTGATCATCAACTTAACATCTTCAAGCATTCAATCAATTATAGTTCATCAATCTCTCCCTTTGGCATTGATGGCAACACACTACATTATCACATATATTATTACATACAATATGAAATATATCAATTTTAGTTCATCAATCTACCAATATTTTTGTTTTATAACCAATACAAATGGTTGGCTCTCGGTAAGCTCTTCTAGCTTAGATTTGTTTCTTGCATAGTGCTATCTTCAATCTTCAATCCCTTTACTGGATAGATGTAGCAGCTTCTAATTTTTTCTTTGATGTAGTCTCTTCCTTTGACTATTCTTCTCCTTGATCATCTCTTTTTCCTTTGACAGCAATAAATTCATCTCTCCCTTATAATACTTCTCTCCCTTTCAATAGTTATGATGGATATTTCATATGTAATCTCTCCCTTTGGATATTATCTCCCTTACAGGTTACATCTCTCTCAAGTCAGCTTAGGATACTCTCTCCCATCTGTATATTCTTAGGATATTCTCTCCCTTTGACAATAATGCCAAACATTCCTTTCATCCTTTTTAATATACTCCTTGAATTTCCCTATCCATTAGCAATAGAATGACTCTGGTGTTCACTGCAGATATGTACCTTTCTGTGTACTGATGTATCTTTGTAGTCTATCTCTTAGCTTGCATCAACATGAATGATCTTTTGATTGTGTATAGGGTGATGCAGCCTCCTAGTCAACTTACTAACCAATAGACCAGGGTTGGACCCCTAGTCTCTTTCTCAGGTACTCAAATGTATATTTAGGTAATGGCTTTGTGAATATATCAGCTAATTGTTCCTTGGATTGGACATACTCTAGTATCACCTCTTTTTCTTGCACTTGTTCTCTTAAGTAATGATACTTGATAGCAATATGCTTAGCCTTAGCATGCATGACAGGATTCTTAGAAATGTTTATTGCACTGGTATTATCACATTAGATAATCACTGGTTCAATAATTTTCAGTCATACCTTCCAGTAACTGTTTGATCCATGCAATATTAGAGCAATTTGCAGCAGTTGCCACATATTTTGCTTATGTGGTAGATTGTGAGATGCATCCTTGCTTCTTACTGATCCATGTGACAAGTCTGTCACCCATGAAGAATGCTCCTCTAGTTGTGCTCTTTCTATCATCTAAGTTTCTAGCCCAACCAGCATATGTATAGACTTGAAGCTCAAATTTGCCTTCTCTTTTATACCATAAGCCATAGTATTCGGTGTTCTTTAGATATCTCGTAATTCTTTTGACAGTAGTCATGTGTGATTCTTTGGGATTAGCAGATAATCTTGCAACTATTCCAACTGCATGTGCTATATCTGGTCTGGTATGAACAACATACATTAGTTTGCCAATCATTGATCTATATAGGGTCTGATTTACCTCTTTTGACTTGTCTTCCTTTGTCATCTTACATCTGGTTGTCATAGGTGTTCCAACTGGATTGAAATCTTTCTTCTTGAATATCTTCAACACTTCCTTGATGTATTTGGATTGTGTGATATATATGGCTGCATCTTGTTGAAGAATCTGTAGACCAAGAAATAATTTGATCTCCCCAAACATCGACATCTCAAACTCTTTGCTCATTTTATTAGCAAAGGATTTACATAACATATCATTACCCCTAGATATGATATCATCAACAAATATTTTAGTAATCAGAATATTATCATCGGAGTCTTCTTTTAAGTATAGATTGTTATTTTCACTTGTTCTTACAAATCCAATACTTATGAGATAGGAGTGAAGTCTTTCATACCAGGCTCTAGGTGCTTGTTTTAATCTATACAGGTCTTTGTGTGTTTACATACCATGTTTCTCCTGTCTGGATACACAAACCCTTATGGTTGTTCAATGTATACCTCTTCTTCTAGTATTCCATTTAGGAATGCAGATTTGACATCCATTTAATATACCTTGAATCTTTTGAATGCAGCATAAGCAAGTAAAATTCTTACTCGTTCTAGTCTAGAAATGGGTCCAAAAGTTTCACCATAGTCAATACCTTCTTCTTGTGCATACCCCTTGCATATTGGCCTTGCTTTATTCCTTGTGACTTCTCCATTCTCATTCATCTTGTTTCTGAATATCCATTTGGTACTGATGACATTCTTGTCATCTGGTCTCAGTACTAGTGTCCATGTCTTGTTCTTCTCAATCAGTTATATTTATTCATTCATAGCACTTACCCATTCTTCATTTTCAAGTGCAGTATTAACAGATTTAGGCTCAAAATCACAAATTAAACATCTAGTGTTCAGTGACTTGCTTCTTATTCTCATTACAGCCTTCTTGTCTCCTATGATTTATTTTTGTGGATGATGTCTTCTAACATACTTGGAAAGTATCGGTTCAGCTCTTTGTTCATCATTATGATCATCATCTTGACCTTCATTATGATCTTCATCGCTCGAAACATCATCTTGTTGATTTTCGGTATTGCAGCCCGATGCTCAGGTGCAATGTTATGTTGCTCGGGAACAATATATTGTTGCTCGAGTAGAGTGTCAGGTTCTTCAGTGTAAACAAACTTATTGTAGTCTTCTGGTTCTTTTCTGCTTTCCTCTTCATTTTTCTCTGCATATTCATCTATTCTGATATTTGCACTTTCAATGATTTTGTTAGAGGACTTGTTAAGAAATTTATAAGCCTTTCTCATGGTGGAATACCCTAGAAAGATACCTTCTTCACTTTTGGAGTCAAGATTTCCATTTCTATCATCTTTCAAAATATAACATTTACTACCAAAGATTCTAAATTAACTTAGATTGGGTGTGTAACCATACCATAGCTCATAGGGTGTCTTCTTATTGTCTTTCTTCAATTGTACTATATTCAATGTGTAGACAGCAGTACTGAGCTTCCCTCCATAATGTTTGAGTGATTTTTTTCTCAATCATCAGTGTTCTTGCACAATCAACAATGGATCTGTTTCTTCTTTTAGCAATCCCATTTTGTTGTGGTGTTCTTGGTGCAAAAATTTGTCTTTTAATTCCATGCTCATTGCAGAAGTTAGTGAATTCATCATAAACAAATTCTCCTCCTCTATCTGATCTTAAGCATTTTAATTCCTTACCACTTTGTTTTTCTACCATAGCTTTATACCATTTAAACATCTTGAATGCTTCTGATTTTTATTTGAAGAACATAACTGTCATCATTCTAGAATAATCATCAACAAAGAGTGAAATATCTATCACCATAGTAACTCTTTGTTCTCATGGGTCCACATAGATCAATATGGACTAATTCTAGAATAGCATTAGATGTATGGGCTTTGCTCTTGAAACTAGACTTTGTCATTTTACCTTTTTCACAATTCTTACACATGATATGCTCATGCTTTGACATGCTCAATAAGCCTCTTAGTTTCCTTTTATTGCTTATCTTAATCATGTTGTCAAATTTCACATGACATAATCTTTTATGCCACAACCATATGTCTTCGTTTCTAGTCATTAAACAAGTAGTGTTTATATCATCAAGATAGAATAGGTTACCTTTTGTCTTTTCACTACTTCTGATCAACCTTCCTGATTCATTGAAGATCTTTTCCTTTTTGTTCTCAAATGCTACTAAGTGGCCTATGTTATTCAGATGTGAAACACTCAATAGATTATAGTTAAGTCCTTTTACCTAGTATGCATTTTCACATTTGATCAAGTTATTCAACATTATGGTTCCTTTACCTTCAATTAGACAAGATGTGTCATTACCCATTCTTACTGATCCACCATTATAGTACTCAAAATTTTCAAACTTTTGTTTATCACCGTTCATGTGGTGAGTGCAGCCACTATCTATAATCCAGACATCATTCTTACTAACCTTGGATATGAGTGTAGTCTCAACATGCCTTTCTTCTTCATCTGAATCATCCTTCATGGCCACTAATACCATCTCAATGTCTCCATCAGATTCGGTGTTAGTATCTCCAGCTCTGTTCTCAGCTAGGTAACAAGCTTTCTTCCCTTTGTCCTTGAAGTCTCGGATATCTCTTCTGTCAGATTGTCGGTTGCTTTGGTAATCTCTGTTGTCATTTCTATCAAACTTCTTTTCATATGATCTTTAATTACTTTTGTCATCTTTTCTTCTGTCCAATCTCTTTACAATTAAAACATACAAGTGGTAATTTACCTTTGTATCTACCTTTGCCTCTCTGCAATCTTCTATACATTAGTGCTTCAATCTCATCAAGATCTTGATCATCACTATCACTTTCACTATCATTTCTCATAGTGTGTTTATGACTTAACTTACTTATTTTCAAAGAAGATTTGAATGCAGACTCAATAGATGGTAAGACACTGTTATCAAAGTTATTCATCTCAAATGAAATCAGTCTACCAACCAAACTATCTAGAGTGACATTATTGTTTGCTACTGCTCTCATTTCTTGTATAGCAGATACTCTAATAGCATATAGAGGCAGTAAGGTTCTTAGGATTTTACTTACCACTGTCTCTTCTTCAAGTATGCCTCCAACTCCTCAGATAGCATTGACTACCTCTTTTATTCTACAGTTGTACTGAGTGATATTTTATCCTTTCATTCTTAGGTCATCAAATTTTCATGTTAGGATTTCTGCCTTAGCTCTTAGTGCATTAGCATCTCCTCCATGTACCAGCTTCAATTTGTCCCACATTTGCTTTGCAGAGGTGCAAGTTTTGACATCTTCAAATTCAGCATTGGAGAGTGAGGAAGCAAGTTCTATCATCATAGAATTATGCTCATGCTTTTCTCTTAATTGCTCAAGTGTGTGAGGTCCTGTAGGAAACACATATTTAGTATCCAAGTATTGAGTAACATCATTTCCAACACTTGATAGGTGGAGTCGTATCCTTCTTTGCCATGATGCAAAGTTGTCTTTGTTCAACTTCGGCACATCCTGTTTACTCATCTTGTGATCTTTTACTTAGGTCTTGAAACCTTCCAACTAAGCACACAAGCTCTGATACCAATTGTTAGAATAACTGAGAGGGGTGAATCAGTGGCCTCAAAAATATTCTAATAAATTAACCCAAAAACTTATTACCACAATTATAAGCATCTAGTTATCTTCAGTTCTACAAGATGAATGCCTTGAAATAATCTTATCAAATAACTACTGCTCGGAGTTCACTGTTAAACCTTATTCTTTATCTTTACTGATTACCAGTCTTTCATTTACCAAAATACAGTAAATTACTTGGTGTATACCAATCAATCCATAATAGTTATGTGTAATGCAAAACACTAAAGTAATGACTCATAAACACATTGACACATGGATTTTTAATGTGGAAACCCTGTTAAGGGAAAAACCACTTGGGACCAGTAACCCAAAATTTTCACTCTTCTAAAGTGAGCTCGGTGAAGAGCCAACCCTGTTAAAGGTTATAAACACACTGTTAGGTGTGACCTTGTTAGAGGATTTAAATATAATAGTTTGTCACTTGATATCTAGCATCTCTATGCTATCTGTATGACCAAACCCTGTGTATTTTGTCACTTGATATCTGGCATCTCTATGCTATCTTCATCACCCAACCTTTTGATACTCCTTAGTATGTATCTCAATGTATAAAGGACTGTTAAGTCCTACTCGATTAAGAGACTTTCTGATCCAATGGTTAAATTGAAATAGTAAATGATATGTTCACATATACAGCTATACTTTGCAGATTTGTAGATCTATTGTAAGCTCATAATACCTTTCTGATCAATGTATCTTTTCAATACCTTTTCTCCACTTCTTTCTGCTCGATGATGTTGTGCTTCTTTGTTGCTCGGTGTCCGCATAAATATAGCTCTATTCTTTAGCTTGATTGATCAGGACTGTATGAAGTCTTCCTTCACCAGTATCTCTTTCAGCATCTTCTTCTCTATTCACTCCCCTAATTCACAATGAATTAGCTTGTCTCTTTATAGACATGATTTACCATTTCTAGGTCTCATTCTTTCTTGTTCTTGGCATGATACACAAATCTAGTCAGTCTTGCTTTAAAACTATACTTCAGTTTTATCCCGTAGATTTCTCTTTGACAACTGGAATAAAATGGCTTTAAAGCTCTCACTTCTTTCTAGCTTTAACTTGTCGATGAAAAGAATATTAACAACCAGTTAACTCCATCTTTAGCTCTTTCTAGCTAAGCCTTTTGTCATTTCTAAAATTCAATTATTTTCTAAGTTTTAACTCTTTCTAAGCTACGGTCAACACTTCAGTTCTCTTCGGGGATCTTCGTTGGGGTTGTCTGTCCGTCGTGGTTGTCTGCCCGTCAAGTAACACTGTGAAGTTCTTCTCGGGTTACTTTGATTATGTTCGTCGGTAATGCTTGCTCGGGTATCTCTGTGACTTTCCTCTCGGGGTTCTCTTTCCATTAGGATGCACTGACCATCGGTGTTTGTTGTCACAAAGTGCATACTAAACTTTTATCCATTACGGATAGCATATTCTTTATCTCTCTGGTTCTCTGACGTCCTTGACACTATGTATATAACCAATCAGATTATATCAAGTTGACATCAATGGCAATACAATACATTAACTTATTTAATGTCTTGCATTAACTTTCTGCAGCTTGGTGATCATCAACTTAACATCTTCAAGCATTCAATCAGTTATAGTTCATCACATATACGACCTATCCCAAAAATTATTTCTCATATCAGCATGGCTACACCAATGTATAGGAAACCTCTTCGAATCATGAGCTAAGATCTCATTAGTTTTAGGTTCTGTTAAAAGAGCACATATATCAACTTTACTTATGTATTTTCTTTTCACTTCATCATATGGAAACCCATCATAATAGAATGCATGACATCTACCCCTATATGTGCCACATTTAGTAATATGTCTAGATACCTCCCTGGCACTATTGGCCATTAATTCTAGGGTTGTGGAAAGGAATGAATGATGCTCATGATAAGAGAACCTCAACCTATTCACAATCTGAGAAATTTGAGTAGTATTATGAGATAAGCGATTTATAAGATCCTCATGTATGGCTTGTATAGGTTCTACTTGAGGAGGCGAAGGATTTTGGGCTGGTGGTTATTGTTAAGGAGTAGCATTTTAACGGTTTTCTTATTGTGTGGCATCATTTTGAGGGTTTTCTTGTTCTTGAGGGGCAACATTTTGAGGGTTTGGGTCTGGTTAATGTTAAGGAATAGGTTGTATATATTGTTGTCAAGTCGTGTTTTGAGAACCTGGCATCAAATTAATAAAAAAACTAAAATCAATTCAAAAAATCCCTATTTCAATTCAATTTCAAACAAAAACAATAAAAATAAATAAATTTCTTACCTCTTCGACGACACGGTATTGTAAAAAATTGGTGAAAACATTCGTAAAATGTAAATCTCTATGGAACACAATCAGGTTTTGAGATTTTTGCCCTCTAAACGCTAGTAATACATTGTTTTGGTCATAGGAAAATGAGCTTGGTCGCGGGAAAAAAAAAATTTAAGTTTTACAAAACCCCATTGGGTTTTGTAAAACTAAAAGTTGTTTTTAGTTCTTCAAAACCCGATCGGGTTTTGTAAAGCTAAAAGGTAGCTTTTACTTCTTCAAAACCCAATCGGGTTTTGAAGTTAGGCTTGGTATTCACCAAGCCATAACTCAATCAGGTTATTTCAATTTTTAAATAACTCGATCGGGTTATTAGTGATTTTGGGTTTTTTTTCATGGGGTGGCCACTTTTTTGCACGGCAACTTCATGCATTCACCCCAAGAGTATAAAACATTACACAAGGCATACAATTAAAATAAGAATGGATGGCAAGCTTTGAATGAATAGCCTGCTGAATAAATTATCTCTAGTGAAAAAATTAAAGTTTGTTCTACTAAACACTTTGAAACCTGCATCTTGTGTGATTTTGTATAAAGCTAAAATATTGAAAAAAAGAAAGGAATGGAGCATGGATGTTAAATTATTTTATAGACTTTAAGGTTTTTTTTTTTCCTTAAATATTTTTAAAATAAATTGTGTTATGTAACAATTCCAAATTTTGCCAATGTTGGCATGTTGTGATGGTAAAGTTGTCGTGTTTTTGTTCTTTCCATCAAGGTTCAAATCGCATTGCGGATGAGGTCCCCCATTTGTGGCCTCACCGGTTCATAGCTCTGGGTCAAAGTATTTACCCCTCTTAAGGAAAAAATAATTCCAAACTTATATCTTGAGCAATACTGTAATTTTGTTTATTTTTACGTAGATGACATGAGTAAATCATGGACTCTTAAAAAAACTTGAGTCACTAGTTTGCAAACATTCTTATAATTTATGTAAAATTAAAAGATTGTATAATATAATGTACTTTCAATTTACATTTAACACAAAATATATAGTATTATTAAAATTGTGTAAATGATATGATTAAATCATTATTTGAAAAAGTATTTGCGTTGATAACTTACAACTTAGATTTACACTTTATGCCATATTTAGAAGTTATATAACACATTTCCAAATTTACTTCCATGATAATACTTATTACGATGAAACATTTCATAAATGACATGCTTCGGGTGTGTATGTCAAGCAAATATTTTGGAGCTATCCCCTAAAGGCTACATTTACACTCACAATACTTACATGTGTAGAATTTAGATAAAGATGAACATACATCTTTTCATATCTTTGAAGTTAAGTATTCAATATTGCTTTCATAAATATCACATATTCTTTGCAATTTAATAGATTTTTATTATTAATGTTATTGTTTTCATAAATGTCAATTTGTAGACACCTAAAATTGTCATCAATCAAGTAAACATTTACCCCTAGCTTACAATCAACTTACCCTATCTTAAATTAAGATCAATAAAGACACATCTTTGAGAACTTTCCAACCATACACCTACATAAACTCATCCAAAGGATCTCCATATAATTTTTATCCACGCATAAATCTCAATCTCTTATATGCAATTTAGATGTCAAGCATATAATCCACAAGTCTGAAAACCTACATACATTCAAAGATCGACATGTCTCATTCAAAAGAAATGCAAAAACAAAGCAAAAATTGTATCCAAAAGTGAGAAGAAACATCCAAAAGGCAAAAAAGGCTCATCAAGGAAAAAGAAAAATTAAAAACCATGTGGATTCTTAGGTGCTCATAGAAGCAATGCATTCCAAAGAAACAAACAGAAAATAAAACTAAAAAACCATGTGGATTCCCAAGTTGCTCATAGAAGAACTACATCGTAAAGAAAAATCAAAATTAGCATCCAAGTTTTCTATTCCAAAGGCTTCCTCCAATCCTCCACCTATCTATTTTCCATCTTCTAAACTATTTTGGGTCCTATGTCTAAAAATCCACTATCTTAAATCCTACATCACCTCCAACTATTTTGGGTCCTTATGTCCCAAAATCCACATCATTTTCTCCATCAAAATCTCAAACTCCAAAATCCATTTTCCTTCTATCATTCCACTAGCCTTGAAGGTGTGTGCCAACATTTCTATCCACCCCTACACAAATCTTTCAACACCCCATTCATATCCAACAACAATTTTCTATCCTTCCATACCTCTTATCTGATCCTTCTTCATAAATCCTTAATGCATTCAATTTCCCTTTACTCTTACCCTACCAATAGCTTTGAACATTCCTTCAATAGCTATGGCCTATTATAGGATATCTTTTAGGGGTACTATTCAAAGAACAAGACACTTGAGTCATTCCTCTATCTCCTATCATGTATCCATTATCTTCCAAAAAAAATTATTAAAAAAAAAAATTTAAAAAAAAATTAAAATTTAAAATTTAAAAATTTAAAGTTAAAATTAAAAATTAAAAATCAAAGGATAAAATTTAAAAATTTAAAAATTTGAAATTTAAAAACAAAAAATAAAATAAAAAATCACAAAAATAAAAATAAAAATAAATAAAAAATCAACAAAATCAACAAAATCCAAAAACATCAAATAAACTATCTCGAAGACACTAACACTTTGAAGAAACACAATCAAAACATTACACAAAACGTTAAGTGTAGCAAAGCACAAATTAATAGATGCTTATCAAGCTAGCCTATAGCCTAATAGGTCAATTGCCTATAAGCTTTTAGCATCTTTCTCAAATAACATGCATTTGTGGGTACATCATTCCTTGAACATGCATCCTATCAGATATCTTGCCCTAATGAATATATTATTCCTATGGTGGACATCCTATCAAACATCATCTTAATCAGCCTATCAAGAAAGCTTAACTCTGGCAAGAGATTTACATTGCTATTGACTTGTTTGGTCTAGTGAGTCTTATCTTTTGATTTGATTTATCTTTTGTGGTGTGCTTTTGTATCAGCGTAATCCTTTGATTTGCTATGCTACTCAAGGATGTCTTTGACTAAAGGAGCGATGTTGGGGCAATGATCATGTGATTTTTGTTTGTGGACTGCTATTTGGTAACATGATGACTCCTCTTAGGACATGATCTTCTAAGATCATCGAGGACTTATGGGTCCAGTGTGAATGAGAGCATTCCTTATTGTTTGATATGTCTTCTATCTTTGCAACTGGTATGTGAGATGTCTTGGTTTGTCATGCCTTGATGCTTGCAACTACTTTCCATAATAAGCTCAATGATGATATAGCACTATAAAAAGCACAAGTTTCCATCATTTCACTCTATCCATTCATATCTTTCTCATTCTTCATATCTTCTCCATGACTACTTCTAGGACCATCGATTCACCATCTCCTTGTCCTTTTTGTTCTAGCCTTATACCCCATATTCTTTTCGAGAGCGCGTGTGTTATCTTAATCCACATGTCCTCTCAAGGGGTTGTCATCCTACTAACTCATCATCATTCCCATGACTAAGGCACCATGCTTCTAGTCCTTATCCCTTTCCTACGCACTATTTTTTAATCTTTTTTTAAACAATATGATAAACAACATTTTCTCAAATAGGGACAAAATTTTAACACTTGAAATTGTCCTCACTTAATTGAGCAAATATTTGTATTCAATTAATTATATTACCATAATTCTTCTATTAATTAAATAAATAATTTTATTTATTTAATTAATTCATATGCCTCTTCCTCTGTTATTTAAATTAACATTTTTAATTTATTCATTTAATTCATTAGTATTTTTTTCTCATAATTGAATAAATATTTGTGTCTAATTTTCACCTCCCTTCTACTTTTAATTACACTAATACTTTAATTTATTTAATTAACTCATTATCTTCTTTCTAAATTTAGCCCTTCAATTTGTTCACATAGATCATATTCTAAATTTGTAGGCATGTGACAAATGCCACTCGTCTCTTAATTCACCTTTTCATTGTATTTTCTCAACATGTCTAAGTGCATTGAATTCAAAGATTTGTTACCAAAGTCAACATCTCTACCTAACTCTCAACTACCACTTAAGCTTATCTCCCCATTTCAAATCAACCTCTCAATCTTATTCACTCCCACCTACCCTTTATCTTAGTCATTTATCTTTTAACCTTTTTATCTCAACCCTTGACTATCTTGAGGACTTCTACCAAGGATCTTTCCTTCTCATTTGGCCTAATTATTGAATAATCTAACACTACCATTACAATCATAATCACAATCTTGCTTACTTGCAATCTTATCATCATCTTGCATTGCAACTTTTACATCAATCAACCATAGTATATTCCTTTTATGCCATCTTGTGCACATGCTACATAGCTGAGGGCAAACACTATTTCTACAAGATCTTGAAAGGTAGAACAATGGAGTTAAATATATCATGAATGTGATGGTATAGTTTTGTTTATTATGTTTTACATAGCATGATTTAGAGCTTCATTGATTGTTTGTTGAATTAGTTTGTAGATCTAGACTTGTGGTTGGGTTATTCAGCATTTCTGATAGGTTCAAAATTCAACATACATCACAATGTACTATAGGAAGATTATGACCTTCAATGGATGCATAAAGTAACATCAAAGAGAAGTCATATTATTATTTGATAGAGGATTTTAAATCATTTATGAGATTGTTTTGATATTTGATATAAGAGTACAAATCTATGTTCACACCTCTTTGGCTAAGAGCGAAGGACTAAGGATTATCTTGACCTCATCTCATATACCATACCTTGGGGAGTCCAAACCTTTGTGGGTGCCACAATCAAGAATTAGAAACCACACTAGTTCATGATTTAATAAATAAAAAAATAAGAATTCTTAGGCTAAAAAAATATGCAAGTGATAATGTCTACTACAATGCATTTCATCATAAGGAAGTTTCTAATAATACTTAATAATAATATTATTTACTGAGGATATGCATTTGACAATGACCTTGATTTTATACAATCTAGTATTAACCTATGTTTGCATGTTGTTGCTTAAATGCATCATTCATGTTTAGCTTTTTGTGTAGCTGGAGTGTTTCCTTGCAATTTTTTTATCACAGAAAAAGGATAGTTTGGAATCGTTCCCTATTTTAGTGGAGCAACTAATATTTATGAATTGAAAATGGGGGGTGGGAAAAGGAGGGGTCGGAAATAAACAACTGCATATTGACAAAATGTCGCATGGCTCCACAATTTTTTTACCCTCTTTGACATTTGTTTTTCATTACGTTCACACTTTAATAGAAGAAAAAAAAATTCAAAAACAATTATACAATTCAAAAAATAAAATACAAGATCAAATAAGCAAATGAAATTAAATATTCATTGGAAGTAATAATGGAGCCGTTACGAGAGGTGCAGGCTAGGGTTTCTACAAAGGGACCACTCTCTACAGGGGAGTTTCAGAAGACCCAACGAAGGGATGGAGATGCTTCTCCTAGCAGACAACAAGTTGTTGCAGGCATTGAGGTTGTCAACGCGGCTCATGGCAGGGAGGGGAGACGGATCAGTGGTGGTTTGGATATGGCGGACCAGGACAGCGGTGCTTTTGGCTCCAAGATGCTTCAGCCCTTGCAGGGCAACAAGCCTCCGTCAATGTTGTGATGAGAGGCACGTTTTGAGCAGGGAGATCCCTCATGACAATCATGTTGACGAAAGGAATCGCCCCAAAAAATCATTGGGGTGCAGGCTAAAAGACGATAACAAGGTGGGAGGGCCAGGGTTCCCATTCTGCCGAACGGGAGATGCCAGACGATCTGCAAATTGCAGATGCGGACAGTAGCGGCACACACATGGGTGGGGTTCATGTGGGACAAATGGTCGGGACCATGGATCCTCAGGCCCATGCCCCTTCACAGTATGTAAGAAACTTATAGGATTTTCTAGCCGACGAGGTCATCTAGGGGGAAGTTTTTGTCCCCGTCCACTAAGGAGATATTGGTGGCTTTGGACGAGGAAGCGGATGAAGAAGTCAGCCATAATTTAGCGATTTTCTCCAAACAGGGTTTAGTTTAGACTGTTTAAAGCTTTTTGGCCAAGTTTACAGCAACTGCATTCCTGGATAACTGATACCTAGGAACCCTTGCTTGTTGGCTTTGTCCAAATTTACCCCGCACGAAAAGGGTTTTTCATTGAGGTTTTTGAAAAGATCCAAGACAAGAACTTGATTCTGGGCAATCAGATCTGGTGCAGGAAGAGAAGTTTGCACTACTATTGAAGCCGTGGCATCCAGATTTCAACCCAGGCATTGAAATTTTTGACAAAATCCCAATCTAGGTAAAGCTTCCTAACCTCTCACTTCATTTATGGTTTAATCTTGTCTTGAGATGATTGGGGACTCGCTGGGGAATTTTTTGTTGGTGGATGAAAGTTGCTCAAATTTGTATCACTCCACCTATGCATGTTAGTGGAAATGGATACTACGGAAGGACCTCCAACAGAAATCAAGATCAAAACAACCAAAGGATGTTGGGTACAGACATTGGATTATGAAGGAATATCTTTCAGATGCAAGAAATGCTTTCAAACAGGCCATGTGGCTACAAACTGTGACAAAACGAGGTCATAAAAGAATGCCTCTTGGTGGAAAGATGTTGCTTTACAACACTATACTGTAGAGAAGAAAGAGGTGAAACGAAAGAGTTTTTCCCAAGTTGTTATGGGGGAGCAGGTACAGAAGTCATTGAGGTCTGCTGTGCAGGATATGTTGCCTGCAATACAAAACAAAATTTCCATGTTGGTGGCGGATAGGGAGTTATAGCCAACCACTGGTGTTGCTACTCCCGAGGGTAAAGAAAAATCACTCGGCTCTCATGCATCGGAAGTCACTGCAATGGGGAAGAGCCAGACCCAATTCGACACCTTAGAGAAAAGGGATCATGGACGACACCTCGACAATTCATTTGTTGGTTGGGAGACTGATGCTGCCCAAAGTGAAGATGGTTGGAATACAGTGAAAAGGGAAAAGGAGAAGAAGCAGAACAATGCATCTTTTGATATGATCTTGCATTCTCATACTAAGGCAAGGGACAAAGTTTAGGTTTATTTGGGGCAATTTTACACCTGTATATTGTTGCCTTATCAATCTATGTTCTCTGTCAATTCAGGGATGGTAGTACCCTTGTTGTTACTACTCTTGGACCGAACCAAGCATTTCCCGGTAAAATATTATTAATATAATAAACCTTTTACTGACCAAAAAAAAGATTAAATATTCATTGGACCACTAGCTCCACAAATAACTCCTTAAAAAATTGGACAGTGTTTGCTAGCAAAATAAGCTAAGCAACTACATGAGGCCTTGCCCTAAGAGAATTGATAATGACTTTACACAAGCTAAGGATGAGGCTTATGATCAGAACATTCCATGAAAGAGAGTTACATCAGTGGGAAACGCCACAAAATTTTCATCTTGAATTGATTTGTAAGCATCCATTCATAGAATCAGTTGAAAACAATTATAGTATCATTTGAATGCAATTTTGCAGACGCGATGTTTGCTCTTGAAAAAATAAAGAGGAGATCAGCTGAAAATAGATACCATAGAAAAGCATATTGATAAATTCTATGAAATGATAAATATATATGCACATGCATATGTGTGATTATTGAATCAAGCTATTAATAAAGTGTCATTAACATGTTGTAAAGCTGTGATGATTTTTTTTAACCTAGACGAAAGGATGAAAATTTAAGCAAATGACTTATATATATAATCTGTTTCTAAAATAAGTTATAACAACTAATATGGCAAGGTCTTTCTCAATAATTGTGAAAAATTTCCAAGCGGGCCTATTGTCCACATGGATGAGAGTTATAAAAGGACGCCGGCTACATTAGTGAGGGCTTTTTTAGCCACCTTACATTTACTAACAATCAAAGAACCACTTTCAGGAGGACCAAGCTGTTCTCCTGTGAGAGCATTTTTATTTACAAGTTGATAGATGAATAGTTCCAGCCCATTTCGTAAGTTCTCAAGCTCAGGAAAACTGGCAATGCGTGTAAAAATATTCCAAATAACAGTATCTGAATACTCAGTGAATAAGCTCTCAAATAATATGCGAAAGTGAACAATAATTTTAGAAGTCAACATTGCACAATCTGTAAAATCAATCGCTTTAAGAACAGAAAGCGAGAGAGAAAATGATCCAATGAGATCAGCAAGGAACCGAGCAAGATTGGCCAATCTTCGCAATTCCATTGAATCGAGCTGCTTAAACTGATCCCACAAGCAATACTACAAGACAGATATTAAAGGCTTTAGTACCTCCAGAAATCAATCAACATATGCATGTCGAAATGACTTGAATATCATTTATCCATTATAATGGAAACAGTGTGTCTAAGTCCAAAACACAGCTCTGTTATAATATTTTGCCTGAGCAAGCCAATGCAACATTAATATTTCAACAGTTACAGAAGAGAATAATCTGGTGTACTATCACATGTACCTGCAATGAGAACTTATGATTCTTATCATGGTGACACAGCTTAGCTGCAAGAAGAGAGTAGTACTTATTATAGACCTTCTCTTGCAAGCAGCAATCTACAAGAACCCGTACAATCTCTCTATCCTGCAGCCACATTAGGTCCACAATAACATGAGACTGCATTCCATGACACGTCCAAATAAAATGTTCCTTTACAAGGTTAAACCCAAATTCAAACATCAGGTTTGCCATGAGGAAGGTAAGAAGTACTGGTGTACCATTATACTTTGGAAATAATGCATATATTTAATTTTCAGCATAATAATTTCACTGACCAAGACAACAAGACAAACCGAGGAAGAAAAGAGCTTCGGGCAAAGAAGTCGTGCTTGCAGGGTTGTTAATTGTTCCACCTTGATGAACTCCAAGTGGTTTTCTAATTTAATATTACATAGCATCTTGTTTTTCGGTTTATCTGCCTCACTGCGTACATGGTCCTTCATACTAAATCAAAACTGTAAGGAATATTGATTCAAAGTATATTAAATCGAATTTGTACATAAAAACATTTTTTATTTATTTTTGTGTGCACAAGGATAGAAGTTGAAAGGTCATCCACATCAATTTTTTGCTTCAGGGCATTGTAGGGAAATAAGGAATTTGAAGAGTCAAGCTCTTCCACATCCCTTAGCTTTCCATAATTGTTTTGTACGAGTACGGTCTGTGGACACCCATCCCAACCTTTGTAACCCTTTTTGTTCTGGTTAATAAAATTGTCTCAGCCTAGATAATATTCAGGGAGACCACCTCTATTTTGTTCATTTGATGTCTTTCTTACATGGATGAAAGGTGTTGGCTGTATGGATGAAAAACTTGAATGAAGAGCTGCATTGGCAATCAAGGTAGTTAAAATCTTGGTGCTTGGTAATGGTAATCTCTATTTTTTCTTCCTTCCTTCTGTGTGTGTGTTTGAGTATCATATATATATGAACTGCTACTGCCATTTCCTTGTTTCAGTTTTAAGAGTATTTTTTAGGGTTATAAGGTGGGAGGAATAAGTAGGTTTGAGTATTTTTTTAAAAATCGAAAGATGTGTGATGTTTTCTTACCTTTATTTTGATCATTTACTTTACTAATGACAAGAAGATTTTTACAACTATTCACCAACTCAGACAGATTAAATACCATAAACTCTAAGTTACCATATTCGCCCAGTCACATGCAAATTCGGTTTTTCTCTGAGAAATTCGCTGCAAATTCTCCAAAACGGACCCTAGTCGACTTACCTTGCATTTGGAGCGAATGTCAAAATTAACGTGCGAGCCCGGGCAGAATTTGTGTGAGTTTGAGTGAATTTCGAACGAATTTGGGCAAATTTGACATTCTGACTTTTGTTGACTTTCAACGGTAGTTTTTAAACATTATTTTTTTCCAAACTAAACCTAAAAAACACGGCATTTTGTTATGTCATTTGAACTAAAACAACAATATGTGTGGTGGTGTATTTTGCTATGTTGCTTTATTATTAGCATAGTAATGTATGAACTTATTTGCTGCATATATATATATATTTTTAAAAAAAAATCTTGTATGGATCAACCCAAAACGAATCGAACCCAGCCCCAAAAAAATTTGGACGAATTTCGAACCCGAATCTCGAACCTGCATCCGAACCGGCAACTTAGCATAAACTACCAAAAAAAAGGAAAAGAGAAGCACAAGGAACTTTAAACTTTAATTAGTTGTGGTAAGTAGAAGATCAAAATGGACTGCTACAAACAGTGGATCAAGTATGTCTACCAATGCTCTTCTAACTTTAGACGGCATTCACCAATGATCTAAATAGGGGTTACACCCCTGCAACTACACCTCCAGCTCATTGTAAGTGGACTGATATTAATACGAACAGGTCAGCTATACAGTTCTGATCATGATATAAGTCTGTTACAGCAAGATAGCACCTTGATGCAACCTCCAATATTCACCAAATCTTCCAGAAAGGACCCAAATCAACCCAGAACCAATCCAACACTGATGTATCGCCACAAAATGACAAAAAGATGCAAGTTCCAGGTCTATAATGCACTTTTCACTTTTCAGACTTTCCCATTATCTTGCAAACAGTATGCTATATGATTTTGAACATGTAGCATGACTGTATAGTATAACTTTTTTCTAACAATGGGCAAACATACAAATGCATACTATGCAGTTGTATGTTTTCCCATTGTTAAAAGAGTTATATTTGTATACTCTTATTCCATAGTTGTATCTTTTCTTTCTATGCATAGTAGTGACACTTTGGTTCATTTTACAACTTACTTGCTCGTTCTGCTGTTATATGTAGTCCAAAAGAATTCATTGTGAATACTCATAAAGAAAATGATTTTTTTTCTTAATCTAAGTGAGTTTATTTTAAATGGCTGCCTGGCCTGGGACGTATGGCCATCTCAGGAACGGTAGGGGACGTCCCAGATGTCCCCTAATTGTCTCGGGGACGGCCGTACGTCCCCAGCACCAGGCAGCGCCCTCCCCAAGTTTCCGGGACGTTTCCTGGTAATTTTCAAAATTCGGGTACAGCAGGGGGCCGTCCCTTGGCTGTTCCCAAGTCCCGGACGTTTCCGATATGGGGATGGAGTTTTTAGGCTGGGGACGCGCCCCCAAGTAACTTTGTTTGAAAGTCTTTTGTTCAACTTATTATGAATTAGTTCCTAATGAGCTTAGGAAGAAACTAGATGCTAGAAGCATGAAATGTATTTCATTGTATATTCTAATGAGAAGATATTAGTAGAGAAATTCATAATTCATAGAGGTGTCTTTTGGTTTTTTTGCTGGATAGATACAGCTTAGGGGACTGCTTGCTTTCATTAAAATATATGGAAAAATTACAACTCTAGGGTTGATTATTTCCCCTTGTGAGTCCTGCAGACCACTTGAAATTCATATATTCAGCCCTCAACTACTAGACATTAAGCCAAAATGGCCTAGCTACATACCAAGATCTACAAGAAAATTGTGTCTACATATCTACAATTATATTTACTATACAGGTGCTCTATTAATCCTCCTCATTCGAGTTGTCAATAAGCACAGTGGTCATCCATTCAATCACTAGTTCCTCATTAAAAACCATGACCTGCTTAGGAAATCCAAACCCCTTTTAGCCTTTCGATGCCTCCAAACCATTGCAGGGTTGCTAATGAAGATAAATGGATTCCAAGCCATGGGTGAGGAGCCATGCAGAGGCAATACCAGATACAAAGAAACCAAGATGAGGAGCTACTATTGACAAAATGTCTTCTAAACCTCTCAATACATGCTTTATAACTAGACCATTTGTCAATATCAGAAACATCTCTCTCCACCCAAATTGAACATTACCACCACAAACATGGAAGAGATGCCAGTGTTCACCTATAACAATGCTTCGTGACCAGAAACTCATCCCTCAATGTTCAATGAAATGCATAAAAGAGCAAGCCAGACTATGTTTTGAATAACAATTTTAGCCTCAGCTATGAGGCAACCCCCAGGAAAACCATCTTGCAACCTTCACTAGTCAGCCTTACAGATGTATGCATGGTTCCAGCAGTATATGGAAGCAGAAGAATGCATTAGAAACCGCTTTCATCAAGATGAAGCCTCATTCTTCATGTCACCACATTATGGCAAGTGAGATATCATTACTCCATGTTGCTAGTTGGTACATGTTAATATCACCTTCCATTATTATCCTAGATCCTCCCAGCCCCGAAATGAAATTCATGTAAGCTATGTCCTTGTTGAGCATGTTTCATAACAAGTGTGGTAGACCATAGTACAGGATTCAAATGTGAACTTAGATCTTATCATTCCTCTATGATCAGGTTGACTTTATCCCAAAGGCAAAGTTGGCAAGGCAATCTGCGGCAGATATAGCTTCCCTATAAGAGTGCTGTATCATAAGAGAATTTGAGTTCAAATAAGTCCCACTCTACCCATTCTAGTTATCAAGAATGATGAGTTTCTCTTATTAGAAAGGATAGAAGTAGACTCAGAAATTGTACATAAACTTTTATTGATAGATTAAATCTGGGGATTAACCATGCACATCCAGTGAGGCCACAAATCAGGGGATCTCATCCCAATATATTGAAACATATTGTCCACCAAAAAACAACTTTAAGCAACACAACAATGTCCACTGCAGAACTCAAACTTGGTACCTATCGCTAAACACCCAATAGGCATACCATTTCACCATGTGTCTGCACGCAACATTGTACATGATTTTGATAACAAAGATTCAAAGAAATAAAAGTACCTTGTAGCTACGTTTCATTATATAATCATGAGGAGTATTATGTCTATGTTATGACTTGCAAAAGCTGGGAATGGTTCAATATTTTTGTGTCAGGTTGTTCCAACCATTGTTAATGTACCTGTTCCACTCCTATGCTCTCTATATAATGTGCATTGCTCCTACCAATTAGTTATCAGAACATAGGGAATATGTGTGATTCATGGCATATCACGGAGAAGATAGAATCTATGTGAAGTCATTCTTGTGCTCAAAGTTATATGAATAAAACAGATATCATTGCAGCATATCTGTATCATGTGTGATGATCTTGCCGTCCTCCCATACAATGCATTATATTATAATGTTTTCATTGTATGATCTTATGCACATGGATTAGTGCATGCATTGAGATTTTCCTTCTACATGTTCTAGTTCCACATTTGAAGAATTCTCGATCTAACGTGTTTATAAGCATTGTAACAAGATCAAAAAACCCTTCATCAACTTAAATGCCAAAACACATATTATATATATATACATACATACATACATATATATATATATATGAAGTTTAATATTGTATAGCTAAGGAGTTATTTTTCTATTTGAGATGATGCCTTTTGAAACATTTATGGACTTCCTATAACAACTTTCTTATATACACGTATTTAATAATTGAAAATAGTCAATGGTAGAAATAAAGCATTTCATTGCATGTGAAAGATGCAAGTAATGCTTACCTGTTTTCCAGGTAAATTTAATCTAAGGATCTTTTCAAAGGCATCTAAGTAATCTTCTCCACTCATGATAATACAAAAAATGGCTCGGCGAGCTTCTGTATTCATCCTTTGAGAAGATGCTAGACGTAGCATCTTTTGTGCTTCTGCAACTTCTGCATCAATCACGTCAGCAATCCCAACCTTACAGTCTTTGCCTGCTGTCTCCGTGTCTCCAGAAAGCCACCATTGCCCTTTCTTATTAGGTTCTAATAGTTTGTTCCATTTTATACATCGAAGTTGAACATCCTCCACTCTAAGCTGCAGATGTAACATTAAATATTCAATCAGGCTTTAAAACATATCTCCTTCCAAATAAGAACTCTTATCAAGCATTGCTCCAGAATTAATACATACACGTGTGTTATAACAGAGTAACAGAAATCCAAATCAATCACGTGTGTTATAACAGAGTAACAGAAATCCAAATCAATCATTGCTCCAGAGTTGAAGTAAACATGTTATAACAGAATAACAGAAGTTTAAATAACTGAACTAAATTTCAAAATGTAGGAATCAAAACTACAGTAAACCATCTCAATTGCCTTAAAATACATCAATTTTACTTATATGCAATTACTTAGAAGACTAGAAACCTTAGATTGACTGCTAAAGAAACCAAAGCGGTACTATAGCATGATGAAGGATGTTCAGAAGGATGAATTGCCAAAGGTGATGGAAGGTTAGCAGATGGAAGGTCAATCTACATGTTCAGCTAAACATTTTGTGCAAGGTCTCTGCATACAAATTTTGCTCTCCTGCCATTTCTCAAATATTTGAGCCTAGTTCATTTGCAAAGATGGAAGAGAAGTCTCAATGGGAAGCTACCATCACGGCGGAATATGATGCCTTGATGAAAAATAATAATTGGGTGTTGTCAACATTGCCCTCAAGAAAGAAATCCATCGGTTGCAAATGGATTTTTAAATGAAGTGAAAATCAGATGGCTCTTTACTCAAATATAAAACTCATGTTGTTGCTAAAGAATATGCACAGGAAGGAGTGGACGGTGAAGAGACATTTGCTCCTGCTGTAAAAATGTTTATCTTTTGGTTGGTTATTTCCATTGCTGCTCAATTTGGGTAAAAGGTGTATCAAATGGAAGTCAAAAGTGCCTTCTTGAATGGAGAATTGAAGGAAGAGGTCTACATGACTCAACCGCAGGGATTACAATTTGTAGGGAAAGAACATTTGGTCTTCAGGTTGGCAAAGTCCTTGTATGGACTTAAGCAAGCTCCTTGACCTTGGTATTTTAAAAGTGGTCAATATCTTAGAAATTCTGGTTTCAAAGAAAACTATTCTAAACCCATTCTGCATTTCAAAATCAATAGTGATGTCCTTGTTGATAATTTTGCATCACCAGAAGCAGAGCCATATTAATTTACTAGGTGAAACATGACATACATACATACATACATACATATATATATATATATATATATAGTTTTCTAAATGATAGATCTATGCCTGCTTCAACATTGTTTAGGCGAATTTTTGAAAACTAATCACAATATCTTTGTATCACAAACTAAGCATGCCAAATCTATTTCAACAAAATTCCAAGTGACTAAATGTAATCCTATATCTGCACATACAGAAGTTTGGATCAAGTACTCAAACAACATTTTTTGATCACTTGATCAATGAAAAATGTATCAACAATTTGTTGGTTGTTTGATTAATCTTACTACGGCAAGACCAGATCTATGTTTTGCAATTAGTTATCTTTCTGGTCAATGAATAATTGCATTGACAATTGGTCGTGTTGGCTCCAATTTTAAACTTGCCAATTTTAAACTTTTTGTGTCTGAATGACAAGCATCATCATGTGCCAAACTCTTTCCTCAAGTGGCTTTTAGTCACAAAAAGATTAGTGTCATACACTTTTCATATCAATCAGCATACATATCAATCTTTGAAATGTCATGTTTAACCCGGTTCATGTCAATTCCATGTGTTAAAACTAGTACAGGTACACCCATCTGAGGAGAAAAGTACATCATTTCAAGTAGAACCGTCAAAATAGTCATGCAATTTGCCGAGATTTAGGAAAACGAATAAATCTCAAAACTCCTGAGAGATGGTGCAAAATCCTTTTACAGGAAAGTTCCTGATAGTATTTCACCAGTTTTCAAACCAAAACACCTATTTTACGAGATATTAAATGTTCAAATTTTCACCAAGCAATGTGTGAAAATAAAATTAGGATTTTTGTAGAAGTTGAAGCAAAATGATCTGACAAGGGGTTTCATGATGACATTATTGACAATATGGCAAGTTTTCAAGAGAAAATGTCACTCCAAGGAAAAGTTATGCATAGATCCTCATCCATCGTGTTTGTGGATTTGTTGAGCACTTTTTAAAGTATGATCATGAGTTTGAATCAGTGTTACCCGGGGAAGCGTCCCCGGCCTAATTTCCCCCATCCCAATACCGGGGATGTTTCGGAGACTTGGGGACAGCCGGGACGTCATAGTCGTCCCCTGACCGTACCAGTGACTGCCAGCTGTCCCCAATTTTTGCACCCAAAAAAGTCAAAATTAATTTTTTAAAATCAATTTATTTTTCCATAAGGGGGGTCGGTTTGTGGGCCCCACCTTCTAACATGCCCAAAAAAGCCAAAAACGTGGCTTATACTTGCATCTTCTCCATTCTTTTAACATGCATTAAATTTTCAAGTTTTTTACTTCTACTATTTCATTGACAGCAGCAGCAAGGGTTTGAAGTTTTGAGTTGAAGGAGCAGCAAGCAGGGTCTTTTGGAGTAATTTTATCGTCTTAGGAAGCAAGAGATTGGAAGAGGTAAGTTTAATCATCATTCCATGCTTGCATTTTTCAATATTTTCAAAGTTTAAGCTTAAAGTAGTCTAATTTTATTTTATTTTTGCATTGTTTCAGTGCAACTTCTTTCTTCAATCTCAAAAAACTATAAAAACCAAAATGAGCAGTAGTGAGAGTAATGATAGTGAGGAAGAATATGTGTGTGATCAAACTCATGGTGTTGAACTTGAAGCTAATAGTGGGCACCAACAACCTCAACCTGATATGTTTAAGTGCCCTTCAAAAATCATGAGCAAATATGCAAAGGGCCCTTTCAACAAAAAAAACCTATTTTCCAATATGCCACACCTAGGGGTTAAAAGAAAAAAAAATGCATGAGGGACTAAGGTGTGGGATTGTCATGTCTGTAAGGATGATTTTAGGGGCAGCTATACAAGGGTTAAGTCTCACTTTTTGGGTATTGCATACCATGGGGTTATAGCTTGTCCAAACTTAACTGAAGAGGAGAAAATAGAGTGCCATAGATTGCACAATGAGGCTGAAATGGGGAACAAGGTTTGACAAATCCAACACCGACTTTATCAAGTGCACAATCATCTAGGCCAATCTCGCCCACTATTGGTGCTAGTTCTATTGACACAAGAAGAAAAAGGAAAGTAGGTGACAAGGGAAAAACAGTTGAAAGTATGTTTAATGCACAACAACGGGATGTTACAGAGTCATCCATTGCTAAATTCATTTTTGTTAATGCTGTCCCATTTCATGTGGCCCATTCCTCTTATTTCAAACAAATGATGAAAGATGTAGCCATTATGGGTCCCTCGTTCATACCCTGGTGATCATTACGAACTACTCTCCTAGACAATGAGTACTCCAAGATTAATATGTTGTTCGAGGATATGAGACAGATGTGAGTTAGGATAGGCTCCTCTATTGTGATGGATAGGTGGACTGATGTTAGGCATCGACCACTCATCAATATCATTGTCACATCCCCTACTGGTTCATATTTTTTGAAAGTCATAGATTGTTCAAGGAAGCATAAGGATGCGGAGTTTCAGTTCACCATATGCGGTTGAGTGATTATGAGTTCCAGGTTTATTATTACATTGTTGGTTTGGGCAAGATAGATATTATCATAGGCATGAAGTGGCTTCGTGTGATTGAGGGGTTGTACCTCAACTTGCGGAAAGGGAAAAAAAGTTCGAGGTGAACGACAAGAAACATGTGTTGAGAGGTATATCTAATGGGAGCATTCGCATGGTTTGTTTGAGTTGATGGGCTGCCTTGAAAGAAATGCCCCCTGCTTTGCTTGCAGGCAAAAGGAATGACTTCATTCTCACTCAATGCCTATGTTTCATCATTGGTTGTACGGCGGGGTGCTCATTGATGACTCACTGTCTGTCGGGGTTCCTCCCTTCAATTGGACCAGGAATGGTCGCTATTCATACTGCCTACCAGTAATAGTCAAGATTACTTACGGAAAGCCCTTCGGGCTAGGCTGTTTTAGTAAGTGAGCTCAGTAGCTCTCTCTACGCCTGATGGAGAGATTTATCAAACATGATAAGATAGAGAGAGCAATAGTGTGTGGTGATGCCTACAAGAGTGGAGCAGCAAAAGCGGGATTATCCTCTAGACATCCAAAGACTCTTGACTAAACAAAGCAAGGTGTTTAGTGATATACCACCTTAAAGACCACCAGACAGAGGCATAGAGCATATCATTGAGTTGGAAGAGTGTAAAACTTGTTATTATTACCCCATACAAACACCCTAAGAGGCTTAAGGATGAGATAGAGAAAACTATTAAGGAGCTTCTTGAGATGGGAAACATTTGACCTAGCAAGAGCCCTTTTGCATTGGTTGTTGTTTTGGTTAAGAAAAAAGAAAAAAAAATGAGCTTTTGCAGTCACACTGCTACACAAGCTTGTTGATCCTCTCCAAAGGACTTGGCATTCTACATCTACCACTCAAGCTCCCTCTGAATCAATGCTAAAGGCATACATGATTTTCTATTCTCAATATTATAGCATGAATTAACTATATAAAATTTACGATCAATATTCAAATACTTATCTCTTTATTGCCTAAATTTCCCCACAACGACCAAAAGATCTTTCGCCATCACACAGTTATAATGAAGGCAAAGAATAAAAAATTTGAACACAAGCACATCCTCTGAGGCTTCTTCAGCTACACGATCTCATAAGAATTCCTCATTTCTTGCATCCCTTAAATTCCCAATTTTCCTACTCGTATTAAAGATCTTTACTAGACCCACTCTAATACCATGTTAAGTTTTGAACCAGAATATAACAAAACAAATTGCAAAAAAATCAGGAACGCAATGACGCCAGAGATACCCTGGGAAAACCCTCCTCGAGGGAAAAACCCAGCCACACCACGAAATATCACTTTATTGAATGTGTCTCAATATTTTACGAAGCTTCTCAAGTAAAATGAATGCTCTCAGCATGATACTATAGAGCAGAAATCACAAATAAGTAATGGACGAATTACGAAGTGAACAAAACACATTGTGAAACATATATCAGGATAACACACTGTCAATAATGATCACATCGTCACATTCTTCCCCAGATGCTATAGATATTACAGAGAATGATTTGTACACAGAGAATGTTTGTAGAACCAAACTTTAATATTAGCTTTCTCTACACCCATGAAAATAACCGAAACCAAACTAGTCAAGAGAATCTGCTATAACACGGGAATATCAAAAGACTACGACACTAAAGTCTTTTCCTCTTCCCTCGTGAAAAGCTTGAACCGCCGACAAACAAGATGTGATCGCTCGGGAACAATTAACACCCGACAGCAGATACGAAAGAGATGAGCCACGTCAACAATCACACGCATTTTGTCTTTTAATGACCTTTAATATGGAATAATGAAAGCAGACGTTCACAACATAACCGTTGCCTACACGCACGATTATCTTCAAAGAACTGCCCCAAGGCCAAAACATAGAAAAATATGAACCGCTTCATTACCATAATCATTGCAGGTAAATGATTTCTCCTGCAGCGTATTGAAACATTAACACTCCCTCTTAGCAAAGGAGAAATCATTTGCAGATTTCATGTAGACACAAAGGCTGCACTCAAAATGTGTCAACAAAACTTTATCACAGTTTTTCTCAATATAAAATTGTTATCTCAGCATAACAACATTGACCATAGCTACTCCCAGAGGGTAAAACATAAAACATAAAACAAAATCATGTAGTTTCACACATGACTTCCACCATGGCTACTCCCAGAGGGTGGATCCACCATAGCTACTCCCAAAGGGTGGAACAAGGGTTTTCACCTTAGACTTCTCTCGCAGAGAAGAATGCATTAACAAGGGATTTCACCTCAAACTTCCCTTGCAAAGAATAACTCATTAACAAGGGATTTCACCTCGAACTTCTCTCGCAAAGAACTCATTAACAAGGGATTTCACCTCGAACTTCTCCCTCTCAAAGAAGAACTCATTAACAAGGGATTGCACCTCAAAATTCTCCCTCTTAGAGAAGAACTCATTAAAACACATAAATATCATCTGAATATTGAGACTCCCTCTCAATAGGGGCAACATTCTCATGGCTTTGATTATCACAATACCAGGAAATTGGCTCCAATGTTTGTCCAGCAATAAGCTTTTGCAGTCACACTGCTACACAAGCTTGTTGACCCTCTCCAAAGGACTTGGCAGTCTACATCTGCCACTCAAGCTCCCTCTGAATCTGATTTCTGCAACTGAATATGTAAGAACCCTTCACGGGCTCTAACTGCTGAACTGTTTTGCCTTTGAATGTTTTATGATTTTTTTGTGTTTTTGCAAGGGTTTTGAATGAAAAAGCAAATAGATACAAATCTGAAATAAAATACTGAAAAGATAATCTAGCTATTGCTGCAAATTTATTATTCTTTAATATGCAACACCAAGTACAAGAAGATTGCTCTCGAAAAAACATAAACAACAATGAGTTTTACAAGCATAAAAACCTAAATATTTTTCCAGAAGAAATCACACTAAACCAGCCAATGCGTTTTTAGCATGAATGGCATATTTTCCTGTATTCCCAGCCATGTCTGCAAGTCTCTGCAATGATGTAACTAACCAGCACCTGTATTCTGATCCCTATGCATCTTATGAGCTTGTGCTACAATTGTTGAAACCCTATGCTAAAGCGCAAATAGAATCTCTGAATGAGACTCCCTCTGATTATCAAATTCACCAGGTATTTCACTAGCTCAAATGACGAACACACAGAAGAAACTACATTCTCCAATGGCTGAAACTATCAAACCCTTCTCAAAGCTCAAGAGGAAGCAAATTTTAATTCTTTAAAATGAAAATGGATGCCTTCTCAACTCACGCCAAGCCTTTTTATTTCCTCCAAGTCCAAAATCGCACCAAAAAAGCAAGCTTGCTATTTTCTCCATATAATTCACTTTTAATGTAATAAACATAAAAAGTTACATTTATTAATTTGAACTTAGGAAACATGCCCATAAATTAATAAATAATCTTGGCCCCCTTTTATGAAGCCTAAACCCATCACTGAAGCAATTTAATATAAAGTTAGGCTAATCATTGATAGGCTAATCACTGACTAGCATGATGTTACTAGCTAGAAGGGGGCATCACAGTCTGCCCTTCCTGAAATTGCTTGTCCTCAAGCAATTTCAACTCCGGATGTTGTAAGATCTCCTCACTCTCCCATGTAGCATCCTCAACCGACATATCCTTTCATTTCACCAAGTACTCCCTGATAGTGTGCCTCCTCAAGTTTCTCTCCCAAAACTCCAAAATAGCCTCTGGCACTAAAACCAACTTCCCCTCATCATCCAAGGGTGGAAGCATTGTAGAAGGAACAATCTGGTGTCCTAACGCCTTTTAAAGACGTGACACATGAAAAACATTATGGACTTTACTCTCTATCGGCAAATCCAACTCATACGCCACCTCTCCAACTCTCTTGATCACCCTGAAAGGTCCATAGTATCGTGGTTTCAGTTTCTCGACACCACTTCTTTTAAGAGTGGACTGGCAATAAAGTTGTAACATCAAGTATACCATATCCCCTACCTCAAAATACGCTCAGTCCTCTTCTGATCCACGTACTACTTCTATTGATTTTGTGCCTTAGTAATATTCTCCTTAAGAGCCTTTACAATGTCATGGCTCTCCTGTAACAAGTCTCCAGCACTAGGTACTCTACTGTCACTCAGCAATAGATCTATGAAATTGGGTGCCTCATACCCATATAATGCCATGAACGGTGACATCTGAATAGACATGTGATAAGTGGAATTGTAGGAATACTCACATAGATAAATCTACTTAACCCAAGCCTTATGTTGCCCTGCTATGTAGTTCCTGAGGTATCCCTCCACCCATTTGTTGACTATCACAGTTTGTCCATCTGTCTAAGGATGGTAGCTAGTACTCGGAGTGAGCTTTGTCCCACACAATTTGAACAACTCCTGCCGGAAGTGACTCATAAACCCGTTGTCCCTGTCACTGACTATGCTCCAAGGTAGGCCATGTAATCTAAACACCTCACGGAAGAATAACTTTGCCACCTGTGTATCTGTGTACGTGGCTGTGATTGGAAATAAGTGGGCGAACTTCGTAAGCCGATCAACAACAACATATACACAATCTCTGCCCTGAGCTCTTGGCAGTCCTGTGATCAAGTCCATAGATAAACACTCCCACTTCCTATCGGGAATCGGAAGGGGCTGTAATAACCCGGTTGGATAAGAATGTTCATGTTTATTTTGCTGACAAGGAAACTCTCTAACATACTGCAACACTTCGGCCTTGAGCCCTTTCCAAGAGAAACGCTCCCAAATCTGTCGATTGGTCTTGAAGAACCCGGGATGACTTGCCACAAGTGAATCATGATAAACTCTCAACACCATCCTCCTCACCTTTGATCCTGGCACCAAATAAATGTGCCCTTTGTAAATGATGAGCTCATTCACAAGGGTGAAATCACTATCCTAAACCGATCCATCAATGAATCCTATTGCCCATGTATCCTTTGCATACTCTGCAAGAATCAAATGCCTCCAGTCCTCTGATATATCTATCATCAAGCTCAAGTGGGGTCTTCGTGACAAGGCATCTGCTACTACATTCTGTGTCCCCTTGAAATAGGTAATATCAAAGTCATATGCCTGCTATTTACTTACCCATTTCTGCTACCTGTCATTAAGGTCTCGCTGCCCCAGGAAATGTTTCAAGCTATCGTGGTCTGTTTTTATGTTGAATTTGCTGCCCACTAAATACTGCCTGAATTTTGCCAAAGCATGCATTATGGCCAACATTTCCTTATCATAAATGTTGAAGCTCCTCTCAGGTCCTCTGAGCTTCCTACTCATACACAATCGGGTGTTTGTCCTACATAAGCACTGCTCCAACACCCTCACCAGATGCATCACAATGTAGCTCAAAAGGTTTGCTTAAGTCTCGTAACGCTAGCACTAGGCAAGAAGTCATCAACTCCTTGAATTTATCAAAACACTCTTGTGCCTCAGAAGTCCACAAGTAAGCCCCCTTCATCAAATCAGTCAAGGGTGTTGCGTGCCTGGAATATCCACTAACAAACCTCCTGTAGAACCCACACAACCCCAAAAATCCTCTCAACTGTGTCGGGTTTACTGGAGAGGGCCACTCAACAATAGCACGAATCTTTTCAGGATCCATGCATACTCCCTGTGCACTGATAATGTGACCCAGATATAATCTCTGATAATCCCAAATCACATTTGGACTCCTTGGCATACAAGGACTCCCTGCTCAGAATGCAAAACACAGTGTCCAAGTGTCGCACATGCTCGTCCCATGTCCTACTATACACCAGGATGTCATCAAAGAAGACTAACACAAATTTCCTCAATTGAGGCTAAAAGATCATGTTCATTGTGGATTGAAAAGTAGTTGGAGCATTAGTTAGCCCGAATGGCATAACTACAAACTCAAAATGGCCACAATGACACCTAAATGTTGTCTTCTCTATATCCTGCTCTCTAACTCGGATCTAATGATAGCCTGCTCTCAAATCAATTTTGGAGAAGAAACATGCTCCATGTAACTCATCCAATAACTCATTAATCTGTGGGATGGGGTACCTGTTTTTTATAGTCTTCTTGTTCAGGACCTTGTAATCTATGCACATCCTAAGAGTACCATCCTTCTTCTTCACCAAAACCACAGAAGAAGCAAAAGCAGACTTAGTTGGTCTAATGTGCCCCATAGCAAGTAGTTCCTTGATGGTTTTCTCAATCTCATCCTTCAATCTCTTTGGATGCTTGTAGGGTGTGATCATGATGGGTTTAGCACCCTCCTCTAACTCAATAATATGCTCAATACCTCTATCTAGAGGTCTACCTAGTGGTATGTCACTGAAAACCTTGTAGTGTTTGATTCTCAGTTCCTGTATGTCTGGATGGTATTCGGATGCTTGCTGCCCCTGTGATGACATCAATGTGCAACAAGTTGCCCACTCAACCTGGTTATGACGCAACAAGCTCTCCATGTGCCTGCAAGACATCATCCTAAACTCACTGTCTCGGATGGCAGTAAGAATGTGAGTTTTTCCATCAATCTGAAATTTCATCACCATTTCTCTCAAATTGAGAGTGAACTCTCCAATATCATGTAGCCAAGTCATGCCAAGAACTAAATCCATGTCACCCATGTTAACCACATAGAATTCAGCCTTGAATTCAAAGTTCTTAATTTGCAATTACAAACCTGTAATCTATCACATTTGAGAACATAGCCATCCGCTACCCTCACTCTCAAGCCCTCAAACTACTCAGTTTGGATCCCATGTCTCTCAACCAACTTGGAATCAATGAAATTGTGCGTGACACCTGTATCTAGCAATGTGATAACTCGCTGTCCAGCCAACACTCCTCTCATCCGAAACGACCTGCTGCACACTAATGAGACGAGCCTCCTTAAGCCTACTTTCAACCTTCTCTTCATCGGTAGACATTTGCTTGAGCTTTTCATCATCTACGCTTTCCTTTTCCTCACTGGATTCCTCATTTTCAGTTTGCTGGTCCGAATTTTCAGAATCGGAATCCTCATAGTAAGCCCACATAATCCTGTTTGCTTTCCCCTTTGGTCTCAAAGGACAGACGTGGTTCATGTCATAAGGTCATTTGCAATAAAAAAAGAGTTTTTTCTTCCTTAAATCATTCAATGTCTCTATATCCAAGGGGGTGAATGTTTATCTTTATTTTCAGCCTTTGTTTCATTCCTCTAGGGTTTCTTGAAGAATGGTTTGTTGTCTTTGCTAGATGATGGACCCTTTGACTGAAATTTATTTACTGGGGTTGCTTGTTCCATACTTCTAGCCTTCTTAATTGCTTCTTGCAAATTAGATGGATCAAAGGCTTTTACCCAACCCTTCAATGGTTTGGATAATCCCTCAATGAATAAAACAACCAATCTCCTATCTGAGATATCTGGCACCATAACGGACAGCCTCTAAAAGTCACTAATGAAATACTCCAATCCGCCTATCTGTCTCAACTGTGCCAACTCCATGAAGTAGACTTCTTCTACCAACCTGTCCACGAAATCCTGATATGAAGTCACCTAGTTATGTTGAAGGGTAACCATCCCATGGTACCACCAATCATGTGCAACTCCCTACAAATGTAGTGTGGCATTTTTTATTGCCTCCACTTCTGTCATAGGTCTCAATGCCAGGAAAGTATCAAGCTTGTGAATCCAAGCCTGCGCTGTCATCCTGCTACTACCATCAAAAGTAGTCAAAGAAAGCTTGACTGTAACACGCTTTAATTCATTGTTCTGGCCACGAGATCTCCAATCCTGTCTCGTTGCCCTGTAATGCCCTCATCTGATTGACAAATCGCTCAAAGGTGAGATGCTCCCTGACCTGTGGAGCTAGCATCTCCCACTCATCATTTGCAACCATGAGAACATCTGTGAACATCAAATCACTTGCTTCTTCTTCAGGCTCTGGTGTCGGCTCCTCCCTCACAAAAGTAGGACATGTAGGCCTATCAATCGTCCTAGAGTGTGTCCTAGGTCCTCGAGGAGAACCAACCACACTCCTGTTATCCTCCTGGTCCCTATTCTGCCTGTCTTGTGGATTCATCTACTCCATCATGTAGTCAGTGCCTGTAAGGCCTGGGCCACCTGTTATTGCCCTGTTGCCATAGTTCTAAAAAACTCTCTCGTTTCTTGATCATCATCCACCATGTTAACCCTGGGTGGGCTACCCTCACACCTGTCACCCATGGTGATCGGTTGTGGTTCTAAAACCTGTTCGCCTTCAAGTAAGGCTCTCCTCCGTGTATAATACATGTGTGGACCAACCTCCTCTAGCTGCATGTAATAACTAAACCCTCAGGATGGCAGGATTTAGCTCTGATACCACTGTAAGAACCCTTCACAGGCTCTAACTGCTGAACTGTTTTTCCTTTGAATGTTTTATGATTTTTTTGTGTTTTTGCAAAGGTTTTGAATGAAAAAGCAAATAGATACAAATCGGAAATAAAATACTGAAAAGATAATCTAGCTATCGCTGCAAATTTAGTGTTCTTTAATATGCAACGCCAAGTACAAGAAGATTGTTCTGGAATCCAAACATAAACAACAATGAGTTATACAAGCGTAAAAACCTGAATATTTTTCCAGAAGAAATCACACTAAACCAGCCAATGCATTTTTAGCATGAATGGCGTCTTTTCCTGCATTCCCAGCCATGTCTGCAAGTCTTTGCAATGATGTAACTAACCAGCACATGTATTCTGATCCCGATGTATCTTATGAGCTTGTCCTGCAACTACTGAAACCCTATGCTGAAGCACAAATACAATCTCTGAATGAGACTCCCTCTGATTATCAAATTCACCAGGTATTTCACTGGCTCAAATGACAAACACAGAAGAAACTACGTTCTCCAATGGCTGAAACTACCAAACCCTTCTCAGAGCTCAAGAGGAAACAAATTTTAATTCTTCAAAATGAAAATGGATGCCTTCTCAACTCACACCAAGCCTTTTTATTTCCTCCAAGTCCAAAATCGCAACAAAAAAGCAAGCTTGCGATTTTCTCCATATAATTCACTTTTAATGTAATAAACATAAAAAGTTACATTTAATTAATTAATTTGGACTTGGGAAACATGCCCATAAATTAAAAAATAATCTTGGCCCCCTTTTATGAAGCCTAAACCCATCACTTAAGTAATTTAATATAAAGTTATATTATAACTTAATATTAAATCGTTATTCCTTTATTAAACACTTAGCCACTGAAAATGCAATAACTCCCTTGATATTGTAAATCCAGCTAAACCGTCTGAAACCAGAGTTGGTGAAATAATTATCCATGTGACCAAAATGCATTTCCGAAAATATCTGGGGTCCATCTCTATGGCTCAAAAATAAACCAAAATATAGAAACATTTGCTAAAAACAGCAAAATCCATATAACTGAGCCAAAAACCATCTCTTAAGCCAACTGAAAACACTGAGCTCTGCCAATACTGAACCATCAGAAAGTCATACCTTCACTGTGCCTGAAAAGGCCCCCTATCCATGCCTACTAGCCTGCGAGGGTCCACTGATAGGCTAATCACTGACTAGCATGATGTCGCTAGCTAGAAGGGGACATCACAGAATAGTCTCCCTCTGAATGTCGTTTCTTCCTCTTCAAAGAAACTAATTGCAATGACAATCTGAATAGGTTCTTTCTCTTTAATGAAGTTATGTGCCACCAATTCAGTCCCATGGTTGCAAGCAACATTCCCATGATTATTTCTACAGCCTGCATGTCTTTGCATGTAATCTCTCATCATCTCATTGCTTCTCGATCCATCCGGGAAGTATTTTTAGAAAGATTAGCAATAATTCATAGAATCAAACTATCCTATACAAATCAATGCTAAAGGCATACATGATTCAATATTCTCAATATTATAGCAGATTAACTATATAAAATTTACGATCAATATTCAAATACTTATCTCTTTATTACCTAAATTTCCCCACAATCCAGCTAAAGATCTTTTGTCATCACACAGTTATAAGGCAGGCAGAGAAAGAAAAATTCGAACACCAACACATCCTCTGAGGCTTCTTCAACTACACGATCTCATAAGGATTCCTCATTTCTTGTATCTCTTAAATTCCCAATTTTCCTATTCGTATTCAAGATCTTAACTAGACCCGCTCTGATACCATGTTAAGTTTTGAACCAGAATATAACAAAACAAATAGCAGATAAATCAAGAATACAATGACGCCAGCGATACTCTGGGAAAACCCTCGAGGGAAAAAAACTAGCCACACCACGAAATATCACTTTATTGAATGTGTTTGAATATTTTACAAAGCTTCTCAAGTCAAATGAATGCTCTCAACATGATACTATAGAGCAGAAATCACAAATAAGTAATTCTCGAATTAGAAACTAAACACAACACACTGTGAAACATTTATCAGAATAACACACTATCAATAATGATCACATCATCCCATTCTTCCTTAAATGCTACAGATATTACAAAGAATGATCTCCACACAAAGAATGTCTGCAGAACCAAACTTTAATAATAGCTTTCTCTACACCCACGAAAATAACCAAAACCAAACTAGTCAAGAGAATCCGGTATAAAACGGGAATATCAAAAGACTATGAAATTGAAGTCTTTTCCTCTTCCCTCATGAAAAGCTTGAACCGCCGGCAGAGAAGAGGTCATCACTCTGTTAATGTTTTTTTATTCTAACAAGGAATATTATATATACAATCTATAGAGGTCTTCCAAGAGCTAAGCACAGGGTATGAATAAATAAACACAAAGAAGGACAGATAATACCCGGAAATCAGACTAAGGTAATGTCTTCAAGCTCCACAATGTGTCTTCTTTCAATGTTGATATAGCCCACCTACGGCTTATCCAATTCTGATCCAATATTGTAAATAACTAGCGCTCAGATCTGAATATAACCAATGCTTAGATTGATTCCGATCAGCATATATGCTATCAAGGTCTGCTCACAATATGTTGCCAATCTGCCCTGATTTGGCCTTGTACTAAATCTGCCCTTGGAGCTTTGATATGTATAGTACTGATCCCTGTTATATACCTATGATGCTGATCAACTTTGCTAAGTCTAGCTGATCACAAATTGGTCTGATCTTGATGCCTTAAGTTTGTTGTTGCAAGCATTATGTTGCTCATCTGAATGCTTGATCGAACCCTTGAATTTGCTCACAATATTCACTTATGCAAGGTGCAAATTATCCTAAATATAATTCGGTGATCTGCAATTCGCTCCTTTGATGAATTCGTTGAGGCTTCCAATTTTGGTCTAGTTCCATAATGTGAGACCACAAATTCGCTGCTAGTTGCTTGACCAAATCCCTCATCCATCCACGGTCAAATTCTCTGCCTCAAGAATCAATGCCAAGTAGAAAGCAATGTTTGAATCTGCTCCATAAATTTGCTCATCCAAAGATCTTGCTGAAGTAAGAAGGCAACGTTATGTTTTCGGTTGCTTCTTACCTTCTCCAAGTCACTCTAATATATGAGCTTATTAAGATAAACTCTTGGCCTCCCAAGTTGGCCGACTTGGGTCCATAATAATAATATTCTTTTATATTATTTGCTCCATATTTAATTATTAAAATCAATCCTTAATAATAAATATAGCCTTTTATATTTATTATTATTATCCAACCGATTTTATCATAATTAAATATATCAATAATATATCCAATATATTAATTATTATTATTGCCACTTTGTCCAATGCGTTGATCTTTGCCGTAAAGGCTAAAACATTAACACACTCGGGGAACACTAAACACCCGACGATGGATACGAAAGAGATGAGCCACGTCAACAGTCACATGCACTTTGTCTTTTAATGACCTTTAATATGGAATAATATAAGCAGATGTTCACAACATAACCGCTGCAGACGTTCACAACATAACCGCTGCCTACACGCACGATTATCTTCAAGGAACTTAAAGCTCAATGCCAAAACATAAAAGAATATGAACCGCTTCATAACCATAATCATTGCAGGTAAATGATTTCTCCTGCAGCGTATTAAAACATTAACATAGTGGACCATAGGGTCAGCATCCATTGTCAGTTTTGGTGGCTAGGAAATGATTATGAATTAATATTTAATTTTAAAGTTAAGATAAAAACTTTAATGTGCAATTTAAATAAATTATACATTATTATAAAGTGACTTTAAGTTTACATAATAAAGTGACTTTATAAAGTTGCTTAATAATTTCCCTAGGTGGATGTCCATGAGGAGGTAATAAAATAAAAATTAAAAGTTGAATGAAGTTCATTATTCAAAATTGTCAAAATAACCTAAAACTGGCGTGGGTTTCGAGGAAGATTAAAAAGCAATTTGGGTGCTCATTTGGAGATATTCAGGAAAATTCATTTTTGGAGAGTTTGGCTTGAGAGCTGAAGTAAGGGTTTGAACCAGCAGCTTCTGGAGACAAAATCCTTCACAAGACTGAATACCTATGGGAGTGAAAGATCTCTCTAGGGTGTTATTAAGGTGATCTCATTTCAAGTATTGTAGGAGAACTTAATTGAATTAATCAAGAGGAGTGACAGTGGTTTTGAAAGCAATGAATGATTGTAGATTTGAGGCGATTGGAGGCATAGATTGCAGGCAGTGCCATTCACTTCCCAAGTCGTACCATTACTAATATAGGTTGTACCACTTTAGAGGGCTTAGCATTAGCTTCAAGGGGAATTCGGAGGGTAGATTCTTTGATAAGGGTTTCTTGGCAGAGCAGTAACAATAATTTGCAGGATTTTTCACATCCAGTCCTAGCTGTACAGAACTATTTCAGCATCCATATTTCCTCCATTCCTAGATCTTGCCTAGATAGGCGTGTGAACTGGGTATGTTCAATATTAAAAATTAATGCAATTAAATTCTTGATCTTGTGGAAATCGCTATTTAATAGTTTTAGAAGTTGTTTTCCTCCTTTGTTTCTTGCATTTCTTTCAATAATAGCAGAACACAAAAAAGAAAAAAGGAAAAAAGTCAGAAAACTACACAAAAACACAGACAATCGGTAAAAAATAAGAGAATTACATTATCAGAACAGGATGGGATATTTCATAATTTTATCCATACTTGGCCAGATTCCAATGAATTTGGCTATCAACATATTTTGTTCTAATTCCAAGATAGACGAACTGATAAGTTTACCTTCAATGATTACATCTTGTTTTTCAACAGAAACTTTGAATGTAGTGTTTAAAACAGAATGTTGAAAATCATTCCTAAATGTGCTTCACTCTTTCCTGTTAATTGTTCCAAGTCTCTTCTTCCTCTACCAAATTATATGTAAAAAACTGTGTAAAAAGACGTGAACTGTCATACCCAAACAAGCAACTTCAGCTATTGACCATAATCATATTTATACGGAATACTTGCCTGTATTAGAATGTAACATGCCTAGTAATTAGCATTTCTATATAGATATTTAACAGAAACAAATGATGCATACTTGAATCCTTTGTCAAAAGAATACCATAATACAGAATTCACTACAAAAAAAATTTATAGTAGAACGACAAATTTAGTTTCCTAAAGTGAAGAACCTTTTGTAACCATTTTTTCAGACGAGCATGAGGTGAGGAATCCTCTTTTGATCGCTTCTTGTTATTTTTTATATCACAAATAGTCTCCAGCATATATTCCATCTGCCAATAAGAGGCCAAAAAATTAGCTTGTGACTAATAGATCTCCTTCTCCAACAACTGTATAGCTTCGAGTGTTTTGCCATGTCACTAATAACAATACCCTTTTGCCATTGATTATAGGATTTCCATCTTGCGTGCCTGAAGCTAGAGCCTTCAACTCATGGACGTGTTGTTGAATACCAACAATGAAATCTTTCATTACAGCAGGATCATCACTTCTTAAGGACATGCCACAGCCTGCTCAGGTTATACACAAAGTTTATTATGGCATTCAACATACTGCAATAAGCTTTCAGTGGCGTGACAACTTACTATATCTAAAATATCAAATATAAAACAAAACACCAGACAAAGAATATGCGTACATTGCAAGATCGTCAATATCACAGATACATCAAATTCTTCCAAACGCTTGCTCAATGAGTCAAGGAGGTCATAAATTAAGTCACTGTCAACCACCACCAAAGACAAAGATCCATCAGCACATTTAGAGAGATATAAATGACATCATAAGATTATTGACTTAACAAAAACTTCTGGAAAATATGTTATTGGACTCGCACATAACAGAAAATGCCTATATTCAAGCATGCACAGACAAGAATGTATGTGACAGCAATGCTGATCACATTAAAGAATTGTTTTATCAATTATATAATAAGCATGCACCTCTTGAAGAAGCTTTCTATCAGCTTAGCACAACACTGAGAACCTTTACTTGATGACTGGACAGAATACGAATGCCAGAATACAGAATCAAATTTACCATTTGACCAAAAGAATCTAAAGCTCCTCAAATTAAAATCTATCTGTATGGAATTAAGACATTAAGCTTGAGCAAGCACCTGAAACACTTTTGCTAATTGTGTTGTTGAGCTTTAATAAAATCAAGCTACTATCAAAACATCCACTACCGAAGGCACCATCCAATATCAAATTCAAAATTTAAGAGGAAAAAAAATGGCAGAAGAATTTAGAAGTGCAATAGGTTAGGGTAAATACTCAAAAATCTTAATAAAATCTCAAAAATGATAGCAAATGCACAGTTTAGCAATAACAAACCAGCTCTATTAAATCAATCTATAAATCAGTGTTCCCAGGGATGCATCCCCATTGCCTATTCTATTGAACAAGACCAATTTAGGTGGTGGACTGGTGGTTAAAGTTTTCAAGAGCTGTATACTTTGTATGTGTCAAGATTATATTTTTCAAGTCCTCATTTTTTCCCCATGATTTATAGGAGTAAGCCATAGTCAATGGGGTTGCAAATATGTTAAGGGTTAGATGCAATAGTTCAATCATGATGGCTTGACCCATAAACGTGAATGAACAATATCATGTATACCAAACATTGCAATCTATTTTAGGTTTGCAATTTTTGTTTTGAATTTTGAATTTTGTTTGCACCAAAATGATTTATTTTACAATATTTTAAATTAAGTCATAAAATAATATAATTTTTTCTATCCTCCAAATTTGTTTTTTTGTTCCAAAACATGGCTATTTTGAAAAACTTGTAAAAATAGCTCATTACTTTGCAAAACTTTTCCTTTTCCCATAAAACATTTTCCTTCTAAAATTTTAAAATTAACCATCAAGAAGAATTGAAACTGATATTGTCATTTTACATCAAGAAGAATTTCTAGCAACCCAAATCAATATTGAGGACAAGGCTTGTAAACAAATAAAAGTATTGAATGGGTCTCAGCATGAAGGGCACAAAATAATGTAAAAGTTGGTATAGAATATTCTATACCATTCAAGATTTGGCTACAAAGGTAGTGTTGTGACCTTTTCACACATCGCCCCATTGCAAATGGGGACCCCCTACTTTTCTGGTTCACTTGGCCTTTTTGGCTCTGGTTCTTGGTAGTTTTGGCATTAGTCCCTTGAGGTTCCTCGTGTTTCAAATGAGAATTGTTGAATTTGGCTAAGTCTAAAATGGAGGGTTGTTTCCTACCTTTTTTGGGTTTCAGATTTGAAGGGTTTCCCAATTAAGAATTGTGAATTTGGATGAAGTATTGAGTTGAAAGTCCTTCCAAGAATGAACCAGTGAAATCTTAAGTCTTTAGGTGAAGTTCCTATGTTTTAGGGATTTCTACTTTTAGTAAGTCTCAAATTAGCTTCATCTTGAGTTTTAAAATGGTTCCTATTTTTTAGGATTTCCTATTTTTTAGGGTTGTCTCTTTTTAGTGAGTCCCAAATTGCCCTAATTTCACATTTGAACAAACTTACTATTTACAGTATGTCTATTTTTAGGTCATTTTGGGCAACTAATGAGTAAATCAAGTGAATAAATTGAAAAGTGGCTAAGTGTTGGTCAAGATCAAGATGGCATGGAGAGCAAGCAAAAGTGAATAAGTATGGAAAAAAATTCCTTGCTAGAGCTCCATATGCGCACTAGGCTCAAATCATAGGCATACATGGAATTCTACAAAATGCTAAAATCCTCCTTCGATCTCCAAATGCGAGCACATATCAATGGTGGACAAGAAAAATTGGGAAAATGTAAAAAACCCCCACCCAAGTCTAGATGCACCCTAGAGTGCAAATGTCAGGATGGCAAGGAAAATCCAAAAGGTCTAAAAATCCTTCACAAGAGCTCAGATGCACCTTGGGTGCAAATTCCAAGGGGTCAAGGAATCTTACCAAGTACCAAAAATTCATCACAAGCTATATATGCGCCCATGAGCGCAAATCCAAGATAGATAGGGGAAAATGTTAAGGAAAGGGAGAAAAGTTGAAAAATAACTGAGTCTGGACCAAAGGATGAAGGCAAAGTAAAGAAAATGACTAAGGCACAAGAAAATCCTCCACCATAGGCCATCTGCACCCTGGGGAAAATCATGACTGGCCAGGGAAAACTTCAAAAATGCAAAGATCCTCCCCTCCAGTCTAAGAGCACCATGCAGCACAAATTTCACCAAGGCATGGAATTTTGCCTAAGACAAGAAATATCCCTCCACCAGGCTCTAAAATGCACCCAAGTTGACAAATTGCACTAAGTCAAGGAATTTCCTTGAAGTAAAGAAATCCTCCATAAGGGCCAAAATGCACCCAAGTTTGGGGAGGGATAAACAAGCAAAATGGTCAAGCGTTGATCAAGAAAACAAGGAGGAAAGTTGAAAAATGATTAAGCATTCAAAAAATCATTCACAAGTGCTCAAATGCGCCCAGGGCGCAAATCACACTTGCATGGAATATGGTCAAAACACCAAAATCCAATGCGATACCACTTACGTGCCCTAGAGCGCCAGTTCAAGCAGAGCAAGAAAAATGTTTCAAAGTGAAAATTCCACCACAATGTCTCATTTGCGCCCAGATTCTAAAATAGCAATGTGGAAAATGGCTAAGTATTTAAAAGGTCCATCATAAGTGATCATACGCGCCTTGGGCGCAAATCTATGTTACACTGAGTTTCCAAGACAGGGGACAGGGAAACGGGTTTTCGGGAGATTTTTTATTTGCCGGAGCAGGGGATGGCAATATGTGTGTGTGTGTACAGAAATCCGAATTTTGAAATATATTCACAAATTTCAGAATTACATAACATTGTAACATTCATCATAGCAACATAATTATCAATGTCATTCATCAAATCATCATAGAACATAGCATCAAATCAAATCATCGTAGAATAGGAACATACACACAACTCGCATGAGAGCTCAAATTTCAATTTCATATGTTCATAGATAAAATTTTAATTTTAATTTCATACATTCATAGATATGATCTAAACTAACACAATGATTAAAACAGTAAACTATGGTCTTAAAACAATTGATTAATGATTCAATGGTTTTGTTAACCATTGATTATCACTGACAAGCTGATGATCAATGATTAACAAAACCATTGAATCATTAATCAATGGATACTTTAAAAAAATTCCCTCTTAGAATGATTGTCGAATCCTGAAAGTGAAAACAGGCTGAGAAATTTCTTGTTTCTCTACAAGTGCAAATCCTCTCATCTGAGTTGTGCAAACACAGCTTCCTTCTTTCCTTCCAAACGCAGCAACAAAGGGGCAAAAGCAGCTTCAAACTCTTGTGATTTCTCTGCAAACCCAGCTTCAAACTCCTATGATTTCTCTGCAAATGCAGCTTCAAACGCCTATTTCCCTCCTCTGATTTCCCAGCTGCAAACCCAACGTGCAACAAGGCCAACAACGCATGTAGACAGCAAGAGATTTCAATGTTTTAAAAGTGAACTTTATAAGTTTATACCTTATAAGATATAAACTTATAATATGTTTTAAATTTTTAATATATTACTATTAGGGTTGCATTATGTGGGGTCCGCGAAATATTAAAAAAAATTGCAAATTATCATAAACAGCCATTGAAACTCCAATCCGTGCCCAAGATGGTCAAGGGACGGCTTTGTTGTCTTCAGTCGTCTGGGGGACGGTCAACACCACCAGGAAATGGTCAACAGTGTTTCCGAGTTTCAAAAACAGTTTCCGATTTTTTTGACAGATCGAGGTAGGCTTGGAAACGTCCCCGGTCGTCCCCTCGTCCCCGAAATGGTTTCTGTTTCTGAAACTTGGCCATTAAGGGTGGAAACGTGTTTTCGGGTAACATAGGCGCAAATCCAAGGTAGACAAGAAGAAATGTTGAAAAGTGGCTAAGTATCGATTGAAAAAGCATGGGGAAACATCAAAGATGCCAAAGTAGCTCACTGGAATTGATTTAAAGTTGGAGTACAGAGATATGGTGATGATGATAAGTAGAATCATGGGATGTGTGTTGTCTTGCTACTTCAAACCATGCATGTTTTATACATATATATATATATATATATATATATATATATATATATATATATGGAAATCTGAATTTTGAAATATATTCACAAATTTCAGAATTACATAACATTGTAACATTCATCATAGCAACATAATTATCAATGTCATTCATCAAATCATCATAGAACATAACATCAAAGCGAATCATCATAGAATAGGAACATAGGATGACATCAAATGAGTCAAATGAGAGCTCAAATTTCAATTTCATACGTTCATGGATAAAATTTTAATTTTAATTTTATACATTCATAGATATGATCTAAACTGACACAATGATTAAAATAGTAAACTATGATCTTAAAACCATTGATTAATGATTCAATGGTTTTGTTAACCATTGATTATCAATGACAAGTTGATGATCAATGGTTAACAAAACCATTGAATCATTAATCAATGGTTAACAAAACCATTGAATCATAATCAATGGTTAACATAACCATTGAATCATTAATCAATGGATATTTAAAAAATTTTGCCTCTAAGAATTATTGTCAATGCCTGAAAGTGAAAACAGGCTGAGAAATTTCTTATTTCTCTACAAGTGCAAATCCTCTCATGCGAGTTGTGCAAACACAGCTTCCTTCTTTCCTTCCAAACGCAGCAACAAAGGGGCAAAAGCAGCTTCAAACTCTTGTGATTTCTCTGCAAACGCAGCTTCAAACTCCTATGATTTCTCTGCAAACGCAGCTTCAAACGCCTATTTCCCTCCTCTGATTTCCCAGCTGCAAACCCAACGTGCAACAGGGCAAACAGCGCATGTAGACGGCAAGAGATTTCAATGTTTTAAAAGCTTTATAAATTTATGCCTTATAACTTATAAGTTATAAACCTATAATATATTTTAATATATTACTATTAGGGTTGCATTATGTGGGATCCGCAAAATTATAAAATAAATTGTAAATTATCATAAACAGCCATCAAAACTCCAATCCATGCCCGAGATGGTCAAGGGATGGCTTTGTTGTCTTCAAGCGTCCAGGGGACGGTCAACACCACCAAGAAATGATCAACGGTGTTTCCGAGTTTTGGAAATAGTCTCCAATTTTTTTGATAGATCGAGGAAGGCTTGGAAACATCCCCAGACGTCCCCTCGTCCCCGAAATGGTTTCCGTTTCCGAAACTTGGCCATTAGGGGTGGAAACATGTTTTTGGGTAACATAGGCGCAAATCCAAGGTAGACAAGAAGACATGTTGAAAAGTGGCTAAGTATGGATTGAAAAAGCATGGAGAAACATCAAAGATGCCAAAGTAGCTCGTTGGAATTGATTTAAAGTTGGGGTATAGAGATATGGTGACGATGATAAGTAGAATCATGGGATATGCGTTGTCTTGCTACTTCAAACCTTGCATGTTTTATACACACACACACACACACATATGCGTTGTCTTGCAACTTCAAACCATGCATGTTTTACACACACACACACACACACACACACACACACACATATATATATGGAAATCTGAATTTTGAAATATATTCACAAATTTCAGATTTACATAACATTATAACATTCATCATAGCAACATAATTATCAATGTCATTCATCAAATCATCCTAGAACATAGCATCAAATCGAATCATCATAGAATAGGAACATAGGATGACATCAAATGAGTCAAATGAGAGCTCAAATTTCAATTTCATACATTCATAGATAAAATTTTAATTTTAATTTCATACATTCATAGATATGATCTAAACTAACACAATGATTAAAACAGTAAACTATGATCTTAAAACCATTGATTAATGATTCAATGGTTTTGTTAACCATTGATTATTACTAACAAGTTGATGATCAATGGTTAACAAAACCATTGAATTATTAATCAATGGATATTTAAAAAAATTTGCCTCTCAGAATGATTGTCGAAGCTTGATAGTGAAAACAGGCTGAGAAATTTCTTATTTCTCTACAAGTGCAAATCCTCTCATGTGAGTTGTGCAAACACAGCTTCCTTCTTTCCTTCCAAACGCGGCAACAAAGGGGCAAAAGCAGCTACAAACTCTTGTGATTTCTCTCAAACGCAGCTTCAAACTCATGTGATTTCTCTGCAAACGCAGCTTCAAACGCCTATTTCCCTCCTGTGATTTCCCAGCTGCAAACCCAACGTGCAACAGGGCCAACAACACATGTAGACGGCAAGAGATTTCAATGTTTTAAAAGTGAAAACTTTAAAAGTTTATGCCTTATAACTTATAAGTAATAAAGTTATAATATGTTTTAATATAGTACTATTAGGGTTGCATTATGTGGGGTCCGCGAAATAATTAAAAAAAATTGCAAATTATCATAAACAACCATTGAAACTCCAATCCGTGCCCGAGATGGTCAAGGGACGACTTTGTTGTCTTCAGTCATCCGGGGGACGGTCAACACCACCAGGAAATGGTCAACGGTGTTTCCGAGTTTAGGAAACAGTTTCCGATTTTTTTGACAAATCGAGGACGGTTTGGAAACGCCCCCGGTCTTTCCCTCGTCCCCAAAATGGTTTCCGTTTCCGAAACTTGGCCATTAGGGGTGGAAACGTGTTTTCAGGGAACATAGGTGCAAATCCAAGGCAGGCAAGAAGAAATGTTGATGAGTGGCTAAGTATCGATTGAAAAAGCATGGAGAAACATCAAAGATGCCAAGTAGCTCGTTGGAATTGATTTAAAGTTGGAGTACAGAGATATGGTGATGATGATAAGTAGAATCATGGGATATGCGTTGTCTTGCTACTTCAAACCATCCATGTTTTATATATATATATATGGAAATCTGAATTTTGAAATATATTCACAAATTTCAGAATTACATAACATTGTAACATTCATCATAACAACATAATTATCAATGTCATTCATCAAATCATCCTAGAACATAGCATCATATGGAATTATCGTAGAATAAGAACATAGGATGACATCAAATGAGTCAAATGAGAGCTCAAATTTCAATTTCATACGTTCATAGATAAAATTTTAATTTTAATTTCATACATTCATAGATATGATCTAAACTGACACAATGATTAAAACAGTAAACTATGATCTCAAAACCATTGATTAATGATTCAATGGTTTTGTTAACCATTGATTATCACTGACAAGTTGATGATCAATGGCTAACAAAACCATTGAATCATTAATCAATGGATATTTAAAAAAATTTGCCTCTAAGAATGATTGTCGAAGCCTGAAAGTGAAAACAGGCTGAGAAATGTCTTATTTCTCTACAAGTGCAAATCTTCTCATGCAAGCTGTGCAAACACAGCTTCCTTCTTTCCTTCCAAACGCAGCAATAAAGGTGAAAAAGCAGCTTCAAACTCTTGTGATTTCTCTGCAAACGCAGCTTCAAACTCCTGTGATTTCTCTGCAAACGCAGCTTCAAACGCCTATTTCCCTCCTGTGATTTCCCAGCTGCAAACCCAACGTGCAACAGGGCCAACAGCGCATGTAGACGACAAGAGATTTCAATGTTTTTAAAGTGAACTTTATAAGTTTATGCCTTATAACTTATAATATATTTTAATATATTACTATTAGGGTTGCATTATGTGGGGTCCGCAAAGTTATAAAAAAAAAATTGCAAATTATCTTAAACAGCGATCGAAACTCCAATCCATGCCTGAGATGGTCAAGGGACGACTTTGTTGTCTTCAGTCGTCCGGGGGACGATCAACACCACCAAGAAATGGACAACGGTGTTTCCGAGTTTCGGAAACAGTTTCCGATTTTTTTGACAGATCGAGGACGGCTTGGAAACATCCCCGGTCGTCCCCTCGTCCCCGAAATGGTTTCATTTTCCGAAACTTGTCCATTAGGGGTGGAAACATGTTTTCGGGTAACATAGGCGCAAATCCAAGGTAGACAAGAAGAAATGTTGAAAAGTGGCTAAGTATGGATTGAAAAAGCATGGAGAAACATCAAAGTTGCCAAAGTAGCTCATTGGAATTGATTTAAAGTTGGAGTACAGAGATATGGTGATGATGATAAGTAGAATCATGGGATATGCGTTGTCTTGCTACGTCAAACCATGCATGTTTTATTTCATTAAGGAAGTAATGCTCGAAGTCAGATATGTAGATTGGTTGATGTTGATAAGCGATAATCTGGATTCGCAGTTACGGAATTTGTATAAGACTCAAACTTTCTATATGAATTCTTACATTGCTTATATGTTGCAAGAATGACCATGTATGAAGGTTTGATAGGAAAGCGACCCATAGGTTGTGTACAAGGGCAATTCAAAGTGTATGACTACTACCCTCAACTGCACTTACACAATATTGCTAAATTCAAAGAATCTAACGATACATTTGCTATGTATATTGTACGCAGTCTGCAAGGAAATATGTGCGTCAGGATATTAGGGAATACTAAGAAGCTAATAGAAGAGTATGGCTCCTGTTTATCCAATTCCCGAAATTTACCTACAGCAGACTTCAGGGATTTGGTGGATTTCCATCCAGGCTTCCTAGGTACCCAACGAATAAGACAGTGATGCTAGAGGTGACAAGACAGTTGACAACCTTTGATAAGATTCAAAAAAAGAAGAAAGGTGGACTTGAATTCCTAATTGTTATAGGGGATTTTGATGAAATGTGCCCGTCATTCTGCAACAAAGAAGTCAACAGTTGAATTACAGTACTACCATCTCCCTTATTTTGTGCCAAGAGTGCATTATGATCCTTGCAACAACATAAGAATAGTGGCCGACAGGAGATTCAATCACAAGATACATTTGGAGGACTACTAGACCAATGCAGCAAATGAATTTGAGGTTAGAAAAATAATGTATTCCAGGCTACCACTTAATATGATTCGAGTCACAGAAAGCCATCTTGTGCCAGATTAGGTGAAAGAGGATGCACATATTATTATTACTGACCATGAGAAGGTAAGGAGTAGATCTATCCAACAACCCAATAGGCTAGAAGCAAAGATAGTGGATCTAGAGGTGCTCTCCAAGCCAGTTATAAAATTCACGAAGTGGTGGATCGAGCATCGTGTCAGTCAATTGAAAGAGACTAGAATCCCCTTGACTCATTTGATGGGAATTCAAGCAGTACATAATGATGCAGTTGATGAGTCACTGGGAGTTGAAGCATCTGAGAAGGTGAGAAATCCACAAACAAGCAGAAAATAAAAGACAATTGTTAAAGAAGCAGAATCGCAATTGAGGAAAAGGCCAAATATCTTAAGTAAAGGGCCACCACAGAAGAAGCAAGGGCAAGAAGTATCATCGACAAGTGTAGAAGTTGATGCCTTTGCAGAAGGACAAATTGAATCCAGTGACAGAAAGTGACTGAGAAGTGAACAAATCACTTCAAGAACCCGAGATAGGCAAAGTACCAGTACCTTAGAAGAAGTGGGCCACCCAGGAAATGAAGACCCTCTCGTCGCTGATTTGAGAACCAAGGAGGGTCTTGACACAATATTGAGTGATGAACTGAAAATCTAGAAAGTCACACTCCTAATGTGGAAGTCCACGAGGAAGAGGTGCATGAACAAAAGTAGTCGCATCAGCATCAGGAACAATCGCAAGTGCATAAAGAAAGAAGGCAAGAACAAGAGCAGCTACAGGTAAATGATCAACATATAGCCGTTCCAAAATGGCTGAGGAGAATGGGGAAAAATCCTAGGGAAGAAATTGATCCAGCTATGGAGTTGACAAATTTTCTGAGACAAATAAGAAAGCCAACGGAGGAAAAAGGAGCAACGAAATTCTCCAAGATCACTAGAGATGAGTCGGGATCTCTAGCATTCCATCTGGCAGAGCCAAGGACTGACAAGGCTAAGGATAAAATCACTCCAAAAGAGTACAATGTGATAGCATCTGATTTGGGGCATACCACTAGGGAGCAAGTAATTAAAGAGTTTGATGATTTTGTCCAAACACTAAGGCACTGAAGGAGTAGTTGAAGAAAGAGGAAGATAAGAATAGGAAGCTGAAAAAAGAGAACAAGGCCTTGCATGGATACCTCCAGCGCTTATGCATCCAGTTAGTCGAGAAGACCAGACATTTATTCCTCCCGTAGCTCTTCTGAAAGAAGTAGGTTAGAAGAAATGACAAAAATCATCCAAGGCACTAAAGAATGGATGAACACCTAAGTCACAAGGTTTGAGTTCGACAACTATGATGTTTCAATGGAGTTTGACAAGGTCAAAAAATTCTATAAAAAATCAACATTAAATCTGCCTTGTATTATTTTCAAAAAAATACAATTATATCCAATAAATTATCAAAATAGTTTAACATTACAAAATTGATTTGAAATCATTACAAAAAGATCACATTTATAAGATATAAACCAGCGTAACACGGGGACGCGTCCCCCCCCCCCAAAATCCCCAACGCACCCGGACGGGGGGACGTTGTTCCCGTGTTTCGAGCGATGCCACCCATTGGCCACCATTTCATCGAGGACACGGGGACGTCCCCACGTCCCCCTTTGGGAATGGGGGATGCAAAAGAGTCCCTGATGGAGAATGGGGACGCCAAAACGTCCCTCGACCCCAAAAGGAGACACACGGGCGTCCCCCGTCAAAGCACACAAATAAAGTAATTTTAAAAGAAAACCACAACATTATAATATTGTTTAGTGTGTCGTTTTTCAACCCTAGGCCATGTGGGGCCCACTTCTTGTGCTAAAATGATAGAAAAACATATGGGGCTTCATTAGCATTCATTTTATGGTTTTTTTGTGTTTGCAACAGCAACAAGAAGAAGAATGAAGAGCTCATAAAAGAGTGTTTGTAAGAGTGAAAAGAGTGATTGCAAGTCAAAGAGGAGTGACAAGGAGCAAGAAGAAGAGGAGGAAGATTCTTCACCTTGTTCAAAAGATTTTTCAAGCAAAAGGCAGGGTTTCTCACTATTTTTTTATTTTATTTTCTGATTTTCAAATGAATGCATTGTTCATTGTTTTGAGTTTTACTTTTATATTTCTGGTTGCTTCATTTTGATATAGTTATTTGAGTTTCATTTCTAGATTTAAGTAGATTCTTGTTGTTTCATTTCTAAATTCTTGTTGCTTAAATTTTAATTTAAAACTTTGCTGTTTTAAATAAGGGTATAGGCTGAAAGTTGAAAGTTTGAAACCATGTTGATGTATTTATTGATTTTGTTTTCATTTGGTGAAATGCAGTGTGAAAATGAGCTCCCACAGTCATGAAACAAGTCAAAGTGTTGATGA
>MU228051.1:1907832-1934225 GCA_018584345.1 Thuja plicata | reverse complement strand
TAATATTTATGTGTAACATGTGTACTTATTAGTAATAATGGTGTCATAATCATACTTGTGTATATATATATATATATATATATATAATTGGATTATATCTATTATGTGATCTCTTAAATTAATGCATTCTTGTATAAATATGAAATTCTCATGAATAAACTTTAAATTGATTTTATACTAATGTTGTGAATTTATGTTATTGGATACCATATAGAATGAACTATATATTCATTAGAGATGGGATTCCGAAAATAATATTGGATACCATATAGAATGAATTATATATTCATTAGAGATGGGATTCCTAAAATGATGATAAAGGATACTATAGAGGATGAATCTTGTATTCATTAGAGATGGATTCCTAAACAATGGCAATTTGAGGTTGGTATAGCCCCGTTGCCCAAATGAGATGAATTGGCAATTCGAGATTGTTATAATCCCGTTGCCAATGGCAATTCAAGGTTGGTATAGCCCTGTTGGCCAAATGAGGTTAATTGGCAATTCGAGATTGTTATAGTCCCGTTGCCAACGACAATTCGAGGTTGATATAGCCCCATTGTCAATTTGAGATTGTTATAATCTCGTGTAGGCATTATATATACTGATAGCCAGTCATATGCATATGTGTAGGCTTGGATAACGGTGTCTGTATCCAAGAGAACCTAGGAGCAGTGCTCTATGGAAAGGCGGTCGATAGCCTTATTGCTTAGAGTGGATCTTATATCCCTCAAGACGAGAATCTGGAATTCTATGAAACCCGACCTAGAGACAGTTCCTAGGGTCAAATTCACCTTACTAACTTAGAATAGAATAAGTGTCATATAAATATTGAATAATATTTTGTACTAACGTCAGTTTTGCAAGGAATTATACAAGGAGAATAAGTAGGGACATTACAGCTTTTAATAAAACAGATTGATTCCAATATAAAAGGCACTTGATGAGATTTAAGTTCTTTGAAAATTAAGATAATCATACCCTCTTTTCACAGTGTATGAGCTTGTCAAAGACACGGCCCAAATTAAATAATCCTCCCTTAGTGCCAAGTGCACATCTCTATCCTATAATAATTTAGAGAGAAAATCATTTAGTTCTAAAGGAAATGGAAGATTGGAGAAATCCTTCCACTTGAAATTTATTGTGTCATTGTCTTGAGAGCAAACCATGTAATCTCTAATCTTGACACCCCAAGCGGATTTTAATATTACTTGACCTTGATCTAACAAATGATTATTTGCTAGGGGGGACGTCCCACCCAAGAATCTTCCCAAATAATGCTTTTGAACCATCTTGTATAACCCAAGAAAGATGGGGTAAGATAATTGCCCTACATTAAGAAATGAAGTTCCACATTTTAGAACCAAGATAGGGGTTAGCTCATGTAAAGATGCTTTTAAGGTCATTTGAGTTCAAGTATTTTTCTTGAATCATCTTGGACCATTTTGATGTAGGTCTGGAATATAAAGTCCAACCTTTGCTCATGTTTCTAGCTTCCTGATTATGAATCCTAACAATTTAGATTTGAAATTTTGTCCCATGAAATCAATGGAATATTGTTCTTGTTATCCACATTACCTTTCCAAAGAAATGATCTTACTTTCCGCTCCAAAGTTGTTGCAATACGAACCGGAGGAACTGACATAATGTAGTTTGAAATTGCAGAAAGCGCCTATTTGACCATCAAAATTCTGCCTGCGAAAGAGATCAACAATAGAATATTGTTCTTGTTACCCACATTACCTTTCCAAAGAAAGGATCTTATTTCCTGCTCCAAAATCGTTGCAATACCTTTGGGAACCTAAAGAACTGACATAATGTAGTTTGAAATTGTGGAAAGCACTTATTTGATCATCAAAATTCTCCCTACAAAAGAGAACCACAATGGAATATTGTTCTTGGTATCCACATTACCTTTCCAAAGAAATGATCTTACTTTCTGCTCCAAAGTTGTTGCAATACCTTTGGGAACTTGAAGAACTGATAAAATGTAGTTTGAAATTGTGGAAAGCACTTATTTGATCATCAAAATTCTGCCTGCAAAAGAGAGCCACTTACGTTTCCATTAAGAGATTATGTTCTAAATGGAAGAAAATAATGAAACCCATAGGAAGATTTATTTGCACCAACAAAGAAATGGATTCAGAGGTATTTGCAAGTGTTGGAATTGTTTCTGTTAGAGGTGTTGACATTCATGTTTTGTCATTGATGTCAACATATGTTTCAGTTAGTTTATCAGAAGTTTCAAACAGACTGGTTATCACTGGTACAGGCAAGACTGATAGAAGTGTATAGACACTGTACGGGCTTTCAGAACATGCGAGCATGGAGATGTATACGGGGATGAGCAGAGATCTTATATCTGAGGTCGCTTGGCTTGATATTACTGTTGGCATAAGTTATAGTTGTTTTGATGAAGACTGGTTACAGAGCAATGTCAAGGAATTATGACAGAGATAGGCTCCGTTTTTTTGGGGTAACATGGATGCGAGCACGTGTTATGATATGCGAGCTTGAGGCATGGTTGAAGACATGTTGAAGAATGTTATCTGCGATTCTTGGGTCGCTGAGCTCTTGGTGACGTCAGCTGAAGCGTGTGATCTTGCGAAGATCTCTTTGTGGCCGAATACAACGATGTAAAGTGTTTAAAGGATGGCGAGCATGGATTATGGATCTTGGAATAATTGATGATTTGTATTTGATGTTTACTTGTTTAGGGTATCACGTGTATCTTAGCAAGGGTCTATGTAATTGTTTATGCATTGGGAAAGCCCTAATTGGCTGACCTATTTGCTTATTGTAAACTTGTATAAAGAAAAGTTGTTTCTTTGTGAGGTAGTGTGGAAGTGTGATGTGGAAGTTGCGAAATTGTAATTGTGAAGTCTGTTGGATGTAGAGCAGAGATATTGATAGTGATGAACTTCATTGGAACTTTTTAGGCAAGGCAAGTTGCTATCAGTCAGTTAACTGGTTATTGTATCTATATATGTACTTTGGCCAGTGAGTCCAGAAGGTGGATTTAACCTTCTCATTTGGGCAGCGAGCCTCTTATTTCTCTTGGCTCCTAACAGGGTCTATCCTTTAACAGGGACTGTGTATTGTATGTAATAATCAGCTCCTAACAGGGATACAATACTTTCAGTGCATTATTTGTGGGTGCTAATTCCCACCGGGGTTTTTCCCTTAACAGAGTTTCCTCGACAACAATTGCTTGTGTTATGGTGTTGCTTTTGAAGTGTTTTGATTTGCATTGAATAATTGGTTTATAAGTTTGTAAGTTAAAGATTTGGTACACAACTGATTCACCCCCCCCCCCTCCTCTCAGTTGTGTTGGTGGACTATTATTGCTAACAATTGGTATCAGAGCTTGTGGTCCTCTAAGAGAAATCTTAACAACTTGAGGTGATCCTGAAGATGGCGTTCTATAGGAAGGAGAGTCCAAAATTTGATCCTGAAAATTTTGACAATTGGAAGAACAAGATGAGAATTCACCTACTATGTTTAGGAATTGATTACTGGATGATTACAAAAAAGGATGAGCAGATCAAGCCTGAAGATGAATTAGGAAATGCTAATGAAGATGAAAAAAAGTTATTTAGTTGTAATATGGTTGCAAGAAAAGTTTTGATTAGTGCGCTCTCTGAGGGTGAATTCACAAAGGTTAAAGACTTGGATTCTGCACATAAGATCTGGACAAGACTAGAAGTACTATATGAAGGAGATAAGTTTACTAAGCAGGCGAAGTTGCAAAATTGGAAGACTAAAATGGAGATTTTGAGAATGCGAGATGATGAAAATGTCAGAGCATATGTACAGAGGGTTACAAAGGCTATTACAAGGATTAGAAACTCAGGAGGCACATATATTGAAGAAGTGATCGCAAAGACTCTCAGATCTTTGACACCTGTTTACAAAACTAAAGTACAAGCGATAGAAGAGATCATACCCTTGACAGCGAACTTCAATAGAGAGGTATTAATTGCTAAGTTGACCACCTTTGACGCCGCAAAGCTAGGAGATTCTTTACCTAAGGTGGAATCTGCATTCAAGGCAACTGTGCACAATGACAAAAAGACTTTATCAAGTCTTGCAAGCACCAGCAGAGGTAACAGGTATGAAGATCTTGGTGAATATGTTGATGATTGGGTAAAGATAGAGGAAGAGGAAAGGAAATTAGATGAACTTGTGGCTTTGATCGCAAGAAGAGTAAAGAGAGATAAGGGTAAATTTGAAGGAAAGTTACCCCTAAAGTGTTTTTCATGTAATAAGATTGGTCATTTTGCATCTAGATGTCCTACAAGGGTTCCTAAGTATAAACCTAAGTTTCATAGACCAAATTATTCCAAGGATAAGGAATGTAATTATGTTGGTGAAGGTGTGTCTGACAATGATGGTGTGGACTATGATGAAATTGGATTTATTGCTATTAAAGTTGATGAGCCTATTCACGAAGAAAAAGCCTTAGTTTCGCATGTTGAAAAGAAATCAAAATGGATCATAAACAGTGGTTGTTCACATCATATGACTGGTGATAAAAATAAGTTTGTTCAACTAACTAAATATGATGGTGTAGTCAGATTTGGTGATAACACTCCTAAATTTATCATTGGAGTAGGATAGATTACCCTTGATGGTAAAACTAATACTGATGATGTATTGCTTGTTGATGGACTTAAGCACAACTTGTTGAGTGTTGGACAACTTGTAGACAAGGGCTATCCTTTGAAGTTCAATGATGGAAAATGTACTATCAAAAGTCAGACAGTAGATTTGATTGCATCAGGTACAAAGTCAAGAGGTAATGTGTTTGAGTTGAACACTACAGAGGCTACTTGTTTTATTGCAAAGGTTGATGACGGTTGGTTATGGCATAGAAGGTTCTGTCATATAAATTTTGATAACATTGTGATAGCAAGTATCACAAATGCAGTCCGAGATTTACCAAAAATTGTGAAGCCTTCTAATACCATGTGTAGAGAGTGTGTGATGGGAAAACAAACTAGAAGCAGCTTTCAGAGCAAATCTTACTCAGTAAAGGGGAAGTTGGATATGGTGCATACTTACTCTCTGTTGATGACTATTCTAAGATGATGTGAGTTGCATTTCTTAAAGAAAAGTCTGAAGTTTTTGATAAATTTAAGATTTTCAAAGCAAAGGTTGAGAATTAATCAGGTCTGAAGATAAAATGTTTAAGGTCAAATAGAGGTGGAGAGTTTACATCAGATATGTTTAATACCTACTGCGAAGAGCATGGAATTACAGACAAACATCAGCTCCTAGACACCACAACAGAATGGGATTGTAGAGCGAAGAAACAGAACTATACTAGATGTTGTCAGGACTATGCTGCTTGAAGGGAATGTGTCGCATGTGCATTGGAGAGAAGTTGTTGCTACTGCAGTCTACACTTCAAACAGAATTCAAATCAAAGAAGGAAGTGTTGATGATAGGAAAAGCACAAGTGGTGGTGCATTTTTCCTTGGAAAGAGGTTGGTTTCATGGTTAAGTAAGAAGCAGGATTGTATAGCTCAGTCTACTGCTGAATCAGAGTATGTTGTTGCTACTATAAATTGTACACAGATTGTGTGGATGAAGCAAATGCTGAAGGAAATTGGGATTACTTTTGAAGAGCCAATGGTTATACATTGTGATAATATAAGCACAGCGAATATGTCAAAGAATCCTGTTATGCATTCAAAGACCAAACACTTTTCAATCACAATATCACTTCTTAAGAGACAAGGTTGCAGAAAAGGAAGTCAGATTGGAGTACATCAGTACAAAGAAGCAAATAGCAGATATATTCACAAAACCTTTGTCAAAAGATGCCTTTGAGTATCTCAGAGGTATGCTTGGCGTGAGAACCCCTCCTTGCGAGAGCTAAATTAAATGATGTAGAAATGCATCAGTCCAGTAGCTATCAGAGCTATATCATTCCCTGGACTTGATGCATGAATCCACTCCTCAGGGGCAGTGATCGCAGGAACACAGCAGAACATATTTGGGTGATCAAGCATCTGGTTGTTGAAGGCATGAAGATTTGAAAAAGATACACCTTGCAAAGGTGGGATGGTCAGAGAAGGATAAGAGTTATGGCACCCTTTGCCATTGATTTCAAAGGGGGAGAGATTCAAGTGAAAAATCCCTACTGCCTTAGGGGAGCTGTGAAGAGGATATTGAGAAGATTGTATTAAGGACACTCTTGAGTTGATGGATTTTCACATATGTTGCCATCAATGCCAAAGAGGGAGATTGTTGGAATTGTTTCTGTTAGAGGTGTTGACATTCATGTTTTGTCATTGATGTCAACATATGTCTCAGTTGGTTTCATCAAAAGTCTCAGACAGACTGGTTATCACTGGTGCAGGCAAGACTGATAGAAGTGTACGGACATTGTACGGTTCAGAGCATACGAGCATGGAGATGTATACGGGGATGAGCAGAGATCTTATATCTAAGGTCGCATGGCTTGATATTACTATTGGCATAAGTTATAGTTGTCTTGGTGTCAGAGAATTATAACAAAAATAGTCTCTATGTTTTTGCGATAACATAGATGCGAGCACGTGTTATGATATGCGAGCTTGAGGCGTGGTAGAAGACATGTTGAAGAATGTTATCTGTGATTCTTGGGTCGCTGAGCTATTGGTGACATCAGCTGAAGCGTGTATCTTGTGAAGATCTATTTGTGGTCAACTACAACGATGTAAAGTGTTTAAAGGATAGCGAGTGTGGATTACAGATCTTGGAGTATAATTGATGATTTGTATTTGATGTTTACTTGTTTAAGGTACTGTGTATATCTTAGCAAGGGTCTATATAACTGTTTATGCATTGGGGAAGTCCTAAATGGCCGACCTATTTGCTTATTGTAAACTTGTATAAAGAAGAGTTGTTTCTTGGTGAGGTAGTGTGGAAATATGATGTGGAAGCTGCGAGCTTGTAATTGTGAAGGTTGTTGGATGTAGAGCAGAGATATTGATTGTGGTGAACTTCATTAGAGTTGTTTAGGCAAAGCAAATTGCTATCATTCAATTCACTAGTTATTGTATACTTCTATATCTGTACTTTGGACAGTGAGTCCAGAAGGTGGATTTAACCTTCTCATTTGGGCAGTGAGCCTCTTATTTCTCTTGACTCGTTAGAGGGTCTATCCTTTAACAAGGATTGTGTATTGTATGTAATAATCAGACCCTAACAGGGCTAAATCTCCTAACAGGGATACAATACTTTCAGTGCATTATTTGTGGGTGCTAATTCCCACGTGGATTTTTCTCTTAACAAGGTTTCCTCAACAACAACTGCTTGTGTTATGGTGTTGCTTTTGAAGTGTTCTAATTTACATTGAATAATTGGTTCATAAGTTAGTAAGTTAAAGATTTGGTACACAACTGATTCACCCCCCCTCTCAGTTATGTTGGTGGACTATGATTGCTAACAACAAGATAGTCAATCTATTTTGAAGCCCAAGAACTTTTGCAAAGTGATTGCAATTCAGGGCTTGGTGTTTAAAAAGAAGACGTTGGACTTGTTTGGATTCACTTTTTGACATAGTTACACCACCATCGGGGACGGGGGGATGGCAGAACAAGTTTCCGGGAAGTTGGGACAAAGGGCTTCAATTTGGGAACGACGAGGGGGGGTCGGGGTGGGCTAAAAATGCATATACATATGGTACTTAAAATGCTAGTTATGAAAAGACTATTAAGAAGTAAAATTGCAAAATTGCAAATGCCAAATACTCAATAGTAAATACTTAAACATTAAACCATGGTTGCAAGACTCGCCGAGTAATCGCTGATTTTTATAGCTCGGCGAGTTTTCCAAGGAATAACTCGCAGGGGAAACTCGACGAGTTTTTCTAAAATCGGCGAGTTTTTCCGAAAAACTCGTGAGTTTTTTCGAAAAACTCGTGAGTTTTTAAAAAAATAAAAAAACTCGCCCGTGCCTGTGCAATAGCGTTAAAACGCTTAAAACAGCATTTTCTCATTTTGTTTTTGTTTGCAGCGACTTGACTTGTACCCTTTTGGAAAAACTCGACCGCCATTGTGCATAATTGCATAAAGCAAAAAAATAGCACAGTCAAGTTCATTTTTATGCTGAGAGGGGGAGAAAAAAACTCTCAACGCGTTGCCCCTTGACCCCATCTTGGGGGTGCTGCCCCCAAACCCTCGTTGAAAAAATCTGCAGGCAGCCGCACCGATAGAAGTGGAGAAAAATTAACCTCCAAGTCTAATTAAACTCCATATATCAACAGAGTCACGCCTAGTGCAGGCTTCTAGGACTAGACCCTCTAGTTGTACCTCTCCCTTAGTTTTTACCAGAGCTGGGAAGTAGAAGATGTAATTGTAAATTTGTAATGATGTATTTACTTTTAGTTTTACAGAAACTATTTACTATTTTGCTTCAAGCCATCAACACTCCTCATGAGAATGCGATATTATACCCACTTTGCGTTTAAATATATCTAGACTCGGCTTGTTTCTTTTGTGTTCTCATTAATTGACTCATTGAATGCATCTTCTTATTGAATTTTGCAAAAAAATGCATTTCTAATTAAATTTTAAGCAGTTTTTTCAGTTCCCAAGTTTTTTACTGAGTTTTTCCCGAATTTTTTTTCAGGCCTTGGTGAGTTTTTGTCCAGTCCGAGTTTTCCAACTATGCATTAACAATAAGTATTGAAGTTTTAAATATCGAATTACTAATTAGAAATTAGAATACTTAATACTAAATGAAATTTTAGATTGTTGAACCGGCAAATGGAAGATTTCTATTTTATCAAAAATATCATACAGATAATTACAATGAGTAGCATGATATCAAAACAAGTACAAAATGTAGTGAAGGGAGGCCTCTAATCATCTCTTAGGAGGTCATGCCTCAAGGCAAACTCCTCATCGTTGGAACTATTGGACTCCTCATGGTCAAGATTTGTCGAAGGAACACCAACCAGCCCTACACTTGAAGTTGTTGCATCACATCCACTTAGGGTTCAAATAGAACCAAAAAAGAAATTAAAATTTATGTTTTTTTAAAACTTGTGGCAAAAAGTGTCTCCCAACAGGGAACGCCCAGACATCCCCGGGACGCTCGAGTGAGGTTCAGGTGTCCCCCTCGATTTCTCGAGGACACTGGGACATGACCGCATCCCGGTGGCGATCAGCGGCTGACGGGCGACGCAACTAGGGACCTAGGAACGATGTCCCCAAGTATCGGGGACGTCCCCGTTTCGGGAACACTGGGGTTTAGGAGGGAGACAGATGCAGAGCATCTTACAACAGCACTATTCTTAGGGTACTCATTGACCCAAACACATTTCTAGGTTCTCAATTTTATGGGATTTGAGGCATCTAACAAGATTATATTCCAAGATTCTCAATTTGTTCATCAATCAAACTCAATATAATGGAAACTTTCCTATTACAAAACTCATCATGCCAACTTTTAAGTATCATATTCCCAATGTTAATTCATGCTGCAAAATCAGGCTTCAAGGCCTATTAGGCCTTAGCATCACAACCACCATACTCACAATGTCTAGTCCTTATATGAAATATATAGCAACAGCAACTAATCGACAATATGGCTTATACTGACTTCTCTCAATGCCTTTCATATTGAAAGAGTACTTCATTTGAGTCCTTTCATCATACCTTTCAAACTGCCTTTACATGCTGTCCACAGGACTGAGAACTCGCTGTCCACAATCAGAATCATTAGCCACAGTAATATAATTTTGATCACAATCAACTAAATAACATCAAAGTAATTCAATCATCTCCCATTTACTGGCTTTCTATACACAAGGTGGCAATATACATCATGTTCATAGGGTTTAGGTCACAAACAAATAAGCTTGCAAAACTGACTGTCACTGTTTAGACAGTATGAACCATGGATTTAGTGAGCAGTCCTAAACAAAACAGTATCAAAATCCTTGTCTTTGGTTAGAAGAAGGTATTGGATCAATGGAGATCCATTTCAAACTTCAGTTGTGTCCATTTGCCAAGAACCAATTCAAATAAACAAGACTTACCTTTCACTGTGACTGTCATTATCATGACAGTCAGACTGTACTCATTAAAATCAGAGCCCAAACCTCTTGCAATCCCTTTGTCATGCATGTAACAGGGAGTATCTGTCTTATTTCAACCTTATCCAATCCTCTTATGCCATTTAAAAACCTTCCAAACTTTAATAATAGACAGAACCATTCAATAAACCATTAAAACACTGACATTTCACAGTGTGAGCCTGCTAGGGCATCAACTTTCTCATTAACCACAGTCTTTTAATCTCAAACCTTTTGAATTAGAAAGAGGACTCAAAGTGCTATTGAATTCCAAGGTTAGAGATTTTTCCAACAGTGTAACAAAAAGATATCAGTCAACCATTCATGAAGCCCCTGTTAGTGAGGGTTTATGACTGTTTTTAGAGAAATTAATCATTCTTCCTATACAAACCACGGCAAATGCTCTAATCAAGTTTACAACAAAGCTAACTCATCACACCACAACCTACAGTAGGTTTTTGAGCCCATCCAATCCAAATGCCAATAGAAATATGTCTTGGAAACAGTAAAACGTGACTGACACAGAGAGCAGTCAAGAACATTGAATAAGAACATCAATTTTACTCATTGCTTCTTCAATCAAAATACATGTTAGATGATCCACATAAACCTACTTCCTTTCTATTCATCCAACAATCATTACAAGAGAAATTTGCATCAAAAACTTGTGTACAAACTCTATAACTGCCATCAAAACCTGCAGAAGTATGTGATAGTCAGAGGATTATTGATCTAATCCTTACAAAACTTCCCTCTAACTTAGTCAATGCCCTGAATTTGACCAATCAATGGCTTTTATAAGCCTCACTCAGTCCCATAACTGTTATAACTGTCCTTCAAGACCAACATGTAATTATTGACAACTTTTTTATGCATTTTTGCTTGACAACATTTCTTGTCAAATTGACAACTTTTGAGTTTTAACTCCAAACTTGATAAAACTATGCATGGACACCACCCTAACCACTCTAAGATGGACTAAATAAGACATTTTACATCCATTTCACCCTTCTTTGGGCATGTTTACATATTTTGACCAGTTTGACCCAATCGGGACCCTATTGACCTATCTTGAACAATTGGCTTACATTGTCTTCCAAAATGACTCATAATGATCTGAAATGACTCTTACTACATCAAGAATGACCTTGTTTGGTGTTCATCTGGTACTAGGTGCTCCTGCACCAGAGACGCATCCCCGTGTAATACTGCTTTTTACCTTACACGTAATATTTATCAAGGTAGGCTTTGATGGTCTTGGCTTCTATCATGGTTGCATCTCCAAACAAAAGAGTGTCATCTGCAAAAAGGACATGAGTTGATACTTGAGAGTTAGGAATTGAAATTCCTTTCCACAACTGAGTTGCTTGCTGATGAATATTGAATCAACTTAAGCCCTCTACTAAAAGAATGAGGAAGGGGGATAAAGGGTCCCCTTGGCAGACTCCTTTGGAGGTGGAAAAAATCCACATGGACTACCATTGACTAATACTGAAAATTTAGCTTCCAAGATGCGTGAAAGGATCCATTTAGACCATTATGTCCCGAAGCCAAAGCCAAAAAGAATTTTGTGGGGAAAGGCCCAATTCACACGATCATAAGCCTTCATCAAGCCCAATTTTATAATCATTGCAGGTATATGTTTGTTTGAATAGAATGAATAACTTCAAGTGCTATTAATGCCCCTTCTGATGTCTCTCTACCCAGGACAAAGCCACCTTGCTCTTCTGAAATAATTTTGGGAATGATAGTTGCAAGCCTAAGAGAGATAGCTTTTGTAAAGATTTTGTAAATTGTGTTACAAAGAGAGATAGGCCTAAATTTTGTAAAAGAATAAGGGTTGACTCCTTTGGAAATTAGAGCTATAAGACTGGTGTTAATCTGTTTTAACGTAGTTCCATGTTTCCGTGACTCTTCCAACGTTAGCCAAATATCTTTTCCCATAAAATCTCAGCAATTCTGAAAAAACAAAGCTGTGAAACCATCAAGACCCAGAGCTTTATCTGCATGGAGAGAAAAAACTACTTTCTTAACTTCCTCCATGGTAAAAGGTTTGAAGAAAAGAAAGTTATCCTCTAAGGAAACAAGTCGTGGAATACAGTCCAAGATTTCTTTCTCCATCTCTATGTTGTCAGAAAATGAGCTATCTTTTGATAGCAGATTGGAATAGCTAACTACCTCTTCTTGTATTTTGGTAATATCTGAAATCATGTTACCAAGACTATCTTTGATTTGGAATATGGTGTTACAATGCTTTTTTATTTTTGACAAGGAATGAAACAAATTTGTATTCCTATCTCCATCTTGTAGCCACAGTTCTCTACATTTCTGCCTCCAATAGATTTCTTCTCTAGACAACACTTCCTCTAGCTCCCTTTGTAAAGACATCTGGTTATCATATAACGCAGAATTCATACCATGCTGAACAATTTTCTCGTTGATGAGAGGTAACTGTTGTTGAGGGTCTGCCTTAGCAACAAAGATATTTTTGAACTGTGTTTTGTTCCGTTGAGCAATTAGCATATCCATGTAACCCAGTTTTTTACAGAGTTGGAACATACAGGAACCAAGGACAAATGGGGCATTTGACCACCACAGCTATAAGAGTGGCAAGAATGTGGGATCTCTTAGCCACATTTGTTCAAATTTAAAGTGACATTTAGAGTTTGAAAACTGAAAGTGAACCGGATAATGATCAGACCCAGTGAATGGGATGATCTTGCTTGCACTCAATCCATATTGGAAGATCCAGGAAGGATTAACAAAGAATCTATCCAGCCTTTCTGAGATTTGAGAGAAGTTTCTCCATCTATTCGTCCAAGTAGTGTTACCATTTGAAAGGCACAATCAAACAGTCCGTTATTATTTGCAAAATCATTAAAGTCTAGTATAGTTTTTTATGGAGTTATTCCCCCTTTCTTATCATCCAAAGATAAGATGGCATTTAATGTCCCCGCCCAATAAGACTATGTCTTCATGCAATGTTTTTGAGGGCTAAGGAAATTGAGTTCCAAAGTACTTTTTTGCCTACTATAGATGGGGGGCCATATATATTGAACACAAAGGATTGGCGAGAATAATGTATCCGGGCTGCAATATAGTTAGTGTTTGCAATGAGCAGATCAACTTTCAACTTGAGAGGATTCCACAAAATTACCAAACCACCTAAAGCCCCCATGGAAGGATCCATACACACATGCCATAATTTTCATCCTTTGAAGATTAATTGACCTTGAGAATCAGATAATTTGGTTTCTTGAAATAATATCAAATCTGCCTCACTAGAATAAACTTATGTTTTAATGAGGCGACTCTTGTTAGGGGCATTTAAACCCGTAACATTCCAAGTCATTAACTTCATTTGACCTTGGGAGAGCAACTTGCTCTCCTAGTTTTTAGACTGTTGTCCAAAATTGTTGATATTGTTCCCTCTTAGGTTTTCTTATTTTAAAATTATCATCCAGAGTGGTTTGAATCCCAGTAGCAATTTTAATCTTGGTTTTACGGCATTTAGGAGGCCTTCCTCTTACTTTTTTGAAAGCAGAGATGAGACCTGGGGAGGAATTTGCCATATTTGTCTAATGAATAGATAACTTAGAATCAAATCAAATTGGGGGAATGCAATTTGGGAAAGTCTTTTGGATGTCAAGAACTTCTTACTATGAAAAAATTGAAGTTCTTGCATCAGAAGAGTCCTCCAAAAAGACCTCATCTATCTTTTCTACTCAATCTGAAGCTACCTTAACAAGATCCTCAACTAAGTGCTCAAAATCCTCACCTTGGGCCAAGTGTTTGAAATCACTAGGAATGAATACTTGAGAAGCGCATTTCCTTGGATCTGACTATTTGTCTTGTTTAGAGCCCTGAAGAGTATTAAGTGATTGAAGATCCGGAAAATGACTAACAATTTCCGAATCAAAATGGTACTCTGAGCTCATTGCATTCATGAAGCTTACAAGGCTAATCTGAATCTGAGTTATATTCGCTAAAATCTTGGCCGAACTTAGGCCTTTTGATCCGCAAGTCCTTTTTAGGAGTCTCTTTGCCAACCTAAATAACTACTTGTTGAAGAGGGGATGAATCTATAATTGGGGGTTCTATTTTTTGGGGCACTCTAATTTTTTCAACAAGTAACTGTTCTTTGATAGGGCTTTGAGGATCCCCAACATTGACTCTTACACTACCAAGAGGCTTATCTTTTAACTCTTGCATCACTGTTGAAGATAGACCTGCGTCTCCCATATGATCTACAAACTTAAGTAGGATTAAATCTAACATTTGAGGGCCTCCTATCTGAAATTTTTTAATAGGGCTTTGATGAGGATCCCCAGCATTTGCTCTCTCATTTATTGCAAAAAAATTATCATAGTTGCACAGAGACATGGGTACTTGGGTACTTCAGATACAGGTACCGGTACCAATACAAGTATTTTTTCAAAATAGGAGACAAGGGTACTTGGAGGTGTCAAATTTTTTTAATATGATTTAATATTTAACTTTATACTTGGTAGCATAAAAAAAATTAAAATTTGAACATTTATGTATTTTGTAGATAAATATTTAACAAACAAAATGTTATAACATTATTTATTTGATTATCTCTTATTTTTCATATTTTAATTTTTTTTATTTTTAATATTTAAAATTTTAAAATAATAATATAATATTTATTTATATTTTTTATTTTATAATGGTATCAATGATACCAAGATACATTATATTAGCCAATTAATGATAATCGGCTAATATAATATATTTTGGTATCTCATTCTCATACCAAATACATCGGCTGAGTCAAAGCATGAAAAATATAAGAAACGGAAAACAAAAACGAAACACACGCAGAATACCAGGAATCGGCTGCCAAGCTTCAAGCAAGAAATAAAGGGAATATGGAGGAATGGAGGTGCGCTAAAGGGGCAACAGTTCACGGCCGTCTCTATGAATAAATTGTAATGTAGGAAAAAACATACAAGAAAAATTTGATGCAGGAAACAGAAAAGAATGCAGTTTTGATTCAATTACGCCATTTTCAACTTTAACAGCCTGTTGCTTTCGCTGTTCTCTTCACCCAGCTCGTAAATTTATTTTACTATTCGATTTTGTCCCTTACTATGGTTGACCAAGCCAAATTTAGGGTTTTTCTTGTCATTTTGTGTTAGCGCAATAACACTTTTGGTTTTTAGTTTTTTTTTACATGTGTCATTTAAAGTACCCCACTAAGTACTGCATGCAGAATACGCATACCACTACCCGGGTTGCATGCCAGGGGTCTGGGTATGCGTACATTGAGATTTATGCTTTTTCTTGAGCCACTATGGGAATAATGAAAAATGAAAATTTTTTGATAAAGGCTTATGGGCTAAAACCAAGTTAACCCATAATTGTTCATGCAAAACCTGCTTCTTAGGAGGATATGTCACGTTCCTTGACTGATTTGGATAAGCCGCATTACTTTACAGTTCCTGTCAAAGAAACTTTGGCTCTCCCATGGGGTATTTGAACCTTCTTGGAGTTGAACTAGAGTCGTGAGGCAGAGCTCATCAATCAAGCTCTAAAGTTGAACATTAGGGGATTTGATACATAACAAATCTGCTTGGTTTGGGTGACTAAAGACTATATGAACAATAATCTTGGGGGACAAACTAATGTTTATATCAGACTCCAAAATGGTAGCATTTAGAGGTTGAGCTGAATGCTCTTTGTTTACCTGAGTTGCTTCCAACCTTTCCCAAATTCAATCCTAACTAGTATGATATATGCAATGACATAATGAGCGCATTAGTCGAGGGTCTTCAATAATATTGGGTTGTTTAGATAAAGTTATAGATTTGGAATCGTGAATATATCTGAGAAAATGATATTGAATGAAAACTTTTGTGGGACACCAAATAAAAGTTCTATCTTTTCTCCAAGGCATTTGTTGCACCAAAGAGAAAAGTGGCTCACAAGGGTCACAAAAAAACAGTTGATGGCTCATAAGTGCATATAGCCTAACAAGAGGCTTCTTTGTTTGCCGGCATGGTATTCTTCAAATTTGCCTCTTCTCCTATGAGGATATCAGAAAGAAGTTTTGATTTGTTCTTGTTCATAATTTCCGAGAATACATCTATAGATCATTTTTCTCTAAAGTAGGAAAGTCTGACAAAAGAGTTGTCAGCAGAAAAGGGCACGAATTTGCAAAATCTCCATTATTAACAAACTGATAATCTGGACAAGCTGCTGAAAGATGTTCAGATAAATGGCATAAACTGCATACTAAATAAGGTCCTTCGAAAACAAAACTTGATCCCATACTCCATTTTTGGATTGGATATGAAAGTAATTGGGAAAGTTTTAGTTGCATCCAAAAGAACATATCCGAATTGGAAGGTTTGGATTATCAAAAAACACCAGATCATTTTTTAGAAAGATTCCTATTTGATTCCCATGGTTTCCAAGATATCTATTTCTCTATATTCCAATGGAAGTGTCTTCAACTAGATCCAAGAGAGGATGAACTTTATAGTGGCAGAGCTACAGTAAAAGTTTGGGATCCAAGGTTGCATATGCAAACCTGAGAACTCCAACCCAGTTGTCTCCTACCCATTTAAACAAAAACTTTTTATCTGGAATGAAATTCCAAAACTTACAAATGATAGCTCCTAGATGGAGATCCTAGATCTGGGGTTGTAAAGTTTCCTCTAAGAAAGTGATTTTCAAATTGTCATTGGGAGATTGCTTGCCCATGTTGGTTTTCTTTGGTGGTTATGCTTTTGTCTGCATTTTCAAGGCTTTTGGGGCCCACTTACCTTGCTTTACAGAAATCCTTTGTTGCTTTCGCTTGAAAGTATTATTGCTTGATCTATGTCTCACTCTAGATCTTCTGTTTGGATTGGAAAGAGCACATCGAGAGATGGGTATATTATTCAGAAAAGAGACGGGATATTTGCCTTGAGTGTCTCCATTTTTCCGCTTGTCTGTTTGGACCCCATAAGATCCTAACACCTATCGTGCCTTAGCAGCCTGAAAATCCCTTTTGGAGTAGCTAGGGTCTGTGAGATCTGAATAAAACGCTAATTTCTGACCAAAAAATGCCTGGTTGTGGTGTACCCTGACCCTAACTAACCAATGTGAGATTTCAACATAGATTCTCTTCTTTTTCAAATCTACCAATATAGGGATGTCCAATGCCTTTGTGATAACGATGGATTGAATGGGACACCCAATGTGCTAGTTGGCAAGATAGAAATATTATTTGGGAAAGTCACTAGAGCCCTCTCTGCAAAAGTCTTTTCAGCAACGAACTTCTTCCCCTACCCTAAAGATTCATTTTTTGAACAAGGTTGCCAAGCATGGACATGTGGCCACTAGGCATTGAGCATTCTGCTCTGTTGGTGTCTAAAAAATGGCCGATATCTGCCTCTCGCCCAGTCTGCGCAGCAACCTCCCACCCAGTCCGCATTCGAACTTCAAAAATCATGACAATAATCATTATAATTATATACAATAATATTATATATTAACATATGAGTTAATAAAAAATTAATAAATTAATAAATAAATAATAACAAATATTAATAAACAAGAGTTGTGATAACACCACACACAACAGTGACTGCTAAAATGGAGCGACAGAGGAACCCAGGGTTTCGCGACTATGGAGGTCAACATAGGTTTCAGCTTGACACGGAGGTTTGCAGAGGGGTGCGGCTACCATGGAAGCCACCTCGACACTTTCAAGTTACCCGTATCGGGCATCCGGTAGGAAAAAGGATCGGAGATTCAAGGTTCAAGCCGGAATGCTTTGAATGGCAAAGAAAAGACTAGACAAAAAACAAAATGGGAGATGAATGTCGTAAGTGGGGAAGAAGGGATGAGGAGTGTCAGACGATGGATGGACCTCTCACAAAGGACACCCCGGCGACTGTGGAAAATAAGGCGGTAGATATCCGTATAGACACGGAAGAATGGAAGGCTTCGGTATCTCTACTCAAGAATGGGGCTTTTTTATGAAATGGGGAGGAGGATGGCCAGCTCTGGCCAGAACAAGGAAGTGGGTAGTAGACACATGGGGGCCGAACACCACAATCAAAACCCTAACGAATGGTTTTTTTTCTAATCATCATGGAATCAGACCAGGCAAAAAAGAGGGTTATCTTCAATGGGCCGTATCTGATGGACGGGGTTGGTATTTTTATCAAACACTGGATACCAAATTTTAACCCTAAACAAGCCAAAATAGAAGTCCCTATCTGGATTAGGTTGTACAACCTCCCACATGAGTACTAGAATCATGAGATCTTGAAAATGATAGGGGATAAATTAGGGCAGTTCCTAAAAGCAGACGAAGCTATTGAGCAGGACTTTAATCAATACGCCCGAATCTGCATAATGTGGAAACCCTATCCATTGCTCCCACATGTGATCAAAATAAGAACGGCGGAAGGTTACTGGTGGCTGGAGATAGAAGCAGAAGAATCTATTAGCAAATGCTCAAAATGTAAGGCATGGGGGCATACTATAGAGGAATGTGAGGTGAGAAACAAAGGCAAAGAAAAAGTAGGGTTTGAAGACACTGGGGAACAGAGGAACCCAAGCCCGTCTAATATTGGAAACCCTGGGTTAACACCGGAGACATAGAATGGACCTAGAGCCTGCAGAGGAGGAAACGCCCCTTCAGGAGAACAGAGAGGGCAGCAAGCAAGAATCAACAGAGACAGGAGGATTGACGAAGGATCCCAACAAGCTGGGAAAGGAGGTTCCAATCAGGGAAATGGTGGCATCTGCAGCGGAAGAGGATCTGCATGAAGCACTAAAGGACAAAGAGGAGGCCCCGAACAAGTTGACTAAGGATAGGCAGGACGACACCGCGGCAGTGGACATTTTGTGGTCGTTACCAGATCTCCAATCAAGATCGGAGGAAAATAGAGGGGCAGACTTCCCTCCCTCGACTCCCTTTTCTACAATAATACCTTTGTTGGGTGGGATTCCTGAGGTAGAAGAACTCTTGGATTTAGGGACACCTATAGTTGAAGATAGGATTGGAATCGTGGAACCACAAACTATTTCTCAAACACAAACGAGTAAGGAGAAAAAAACGGAGAAGAATAAACAAGAAGGAACACAAAAAAAAGGAAGGAAAACCTATCAGCAATTATTGGCTAATGCGGGGAATATGCTGGGACAAACCCGTTTGAGATCCGAGAGGGACTTAGTCTCTCCTGGGCAGCCATGAAGTTCCTTACGTGGAACGTCAGGGGCTGCAATGCCCCTGACAAAAGGCGTTTGATCAAGAGAGCTCTTGATCAAGTGAAAGCGGAAGTGGTATGCATTCTGGAAACAAAGATGGAAGTAGAGGTAGCAGCAAAGGTTTTAGGTGTTAGGCAGAGGTGGTCAAGCTTCTTTGTGGAAGCTACTGAAGCTTCTGGTGGATTAGGTATTCTGTGGAATCCAAGGCTACTTAAAGGTGAACCAATAATAGAAAAAAGGCATTGGCAAGCCCTTTGTTTCACTTCTTTGACAGTTAAATTTGGAGTATTGGTTAATGTCTATGGACCAATGAAGACGGATGAGAAGATAGTGGCCTGGAGGGAGATATCGTCCTTTCTAGCCACACTGGGGGAAGAGGTAAGATTGGTGGTAGGAGATTTCAATGCAACTCTGAGTTTGGGGGACAAAAAGGGAGGGGCACGTGCCCTGGGTACTATGCAGGCAGATTTTCAGCAATTTGTACAGGATAATATGCTCTGGGAAGTACCGACCAAGGGGGGCCACTTCACATGGACGAATAGAAGGAAGGGATTCTCCCACATCGCGGAGAGACTAGACCGAATCTTTTTGGCCAGCGAATGGCAAACCGAACCTGTGGTTTATGAGGGGAGAATTTTGGGCTTGACGGGCTCGGACCATTATCTGATCTCTTTACTAGTCCAGCATGACGGAATCCCAATTAGGTGCCCTTTCAAATTCGAAATGATGTGGTTTAGGGAGGAAGGGTTCCAGGAGAAAGTAATGGAATGGTGGAGCAAGGCGGAAGTGGAGGATGGTAATGATTCCTTCCGTTTTTTCTCAAAACTCAGATATCTAAAGCAAAAGCTTAAGGAATGGAATAAAGTCCACTTTGGGAATATTTTCCAAGTTAGGGCTGGACTGGAAGCAGATCTGGCGGCCTTAAACAATAGAGTACTAGAGCATGGCATGGATGAGGTTGACTTTCAAACTGAAAAAGATCTAATGGACAAATACACAGAAGTTTTAAAAAGAGAGGAAATGTTTTTCAAGCAAAAATCAAGGGAAGGTTGGTTGAAAGCAGGGGATCGAAACACAAAAATTTTCCATTGCTCGATGAAAGCCAGACGGAGCATCAATCGAATCCTTTCTATTGAGAACAAGGAGGGTGTCCTAGTTGAGGGCATAGATGACATCAATAAAGGAGCGGTGGAGTTCTTCTCAGAATTATGGCAGGAAGAACCCATTGATAGGAGGGAGGCCCAAGAAAAGATTTTAGGAGTCATTCCAAGCGTTATCACAGAGGCAGAAAACAGAGTGCTAATGGAGCGGGTTAAGATGAGTGAGCTCAAAGTTGTTGTCTTCGGTTTAGGGGGAGACAAAGCACCAGGACCGGATGGCTTTCAAGTTTTTTCTATCAGAGATTTTGGGAACTCCTGAAGGAAGAGTTGTTGAAAGTTGTGGAAGAGTCAAGGAGGGACGGTTTCATCTTGAAAGATTTCAATAACACTTTGGTGGCTCTCATCCCTAAAAAAGAACATCCCTCCAGGTATGATGAATTTAGACCCATTTCTCTTTGTAACTCAGTTTATAAAATTATTACAAAGATTACTGCGAATAGACTTAAGACCCATCTCGAACGGATTATCTCCCCGGAGCAAAGCGGGTTCACTCCCCACAAGAGTATAGTTGATGGCATCATTATTGCGCATGAAGCAATCCACACTGCAGGTAAAAGGAAAGAAAGGCAAATGATGCTGAAGTTAGATGTCCGTAAAGCTTATGATAGGGTAGATAGAGGTTTTTTGATAGAAGTACTGAGGAAATTTGGGTTTGGAGAAGGTTGGCTAAAGTGGATTAACAGCATGATCTCAGACTTCAGAGCTTTAGTTCTAGTTAACGGGAGCCCACAAGGATTTTTTAGCACAAAAAGAGGGATCAGGCAGGGGGATCCAATTTCACCATTTCTCTTCATCATTCTGGCCGAAGTGTTGGGAAGATCGATCGCTAGAAAGAGAGCCATGGGGGCCTGGAAGGGTATCTCGATTGCCAATGGGATAGATCCCACCACGCACTCACAGTTTGTAGATGACACCTGCCTCTTTGGTGAAGCCTCCATGGCTGAGGCAAGAGTGGTTAAGTAGGTTCTAGAGGAATATAGCAGGGTGACGGGGCAATCAATAAATTGGGATAAATCAGAGATGTATTTTTTTAACACAAAATTGAGTTCTCAAAGGGTAATTGCTGGCACCTTTGGGGTGAGAATCAGGGTCCTTCCAATTCGATTCCTTGGCACACCATTATTTGGTGGGGTGGGGAAGGGACCTGTCTGGAAGAAATTAGTTGAGGACTGTTGTAAGAGGATGAATAGTTGGAAAGGACAGTGGCTCACGCTGGCGGGTAGGATAACAATGCTTCATGCAGTGATATCGGCAATGTCGATATATTCCATGGCATGCTTCAAAATCCCTAAAAAGGAGATACAAATAATCGAAAGAAGCATGCGTAAGTTCCTGTGGAATGGTTCATAGGATGGGAACAAGATTCCACTGATGGCATGGTCAAAGTGTGCAAGCCAAGAGGCAGTGGAGGTGCGGGTATCAGAGACTGGTTACTCCTGAATATGGCCCTGGGGGCGAAATTGGTGTGGCAGGTCTTCAGAGGAGGAGAGCAGAGGTGGGTACAGATTCTTCGAGCAAAATACTTAGACAGTTTAGAGGATGACCGTATTTTGACACTGGCAAACCCGCCAAGAGGATCGGCAATATGGAGTTATATGATGAGTTGCAGGCATCTTATTTCAAACCACTTAACGTGGAAGATAGGCAATGGAGTAAAGGCTGACTTCTGGAAGGACTCTTGGGATGGTGGGAAAAAACTGGATGATGGGAGTGTCTCTGAAAATTTGATCGCAACCACTCAACGACAATGGGGTTGTAAGGTGAGTGACTTCATTCTGTATGAGAATCCAAATCGGGGCCTCCCAGGAAGGTAGAAAGATACCTCTATGCTTAATTTGAACGCTGATGACAAAGGCAAGCTGGACCAGATACTCCTGGAAAAGAATCTGGTTTCTTCAATCAATAGCGATCAATTGATCTGGAGTGGTTCAAAAAGCGGGAATTATACAGTCAAATTGGGATACCAAATTCTAGAAGGCACTCGCAATGTTGTGAAGTGGGAACAGAATCTTTGTTGGGATAAGGCGTGCTTACTGAAAGCGGGAGCATTCACATGGTTAGCAGGGAATGGCAAAATTCTTACAGGAGAACGTTTGAAAACTATGGGCTTTCAAGGTCCCTTTAGGTGCCTTCTGTGCAGGGAAGCGGAAGAAAATATAGACCATCTATTACTACACTGCGAGTTTGCACAAAAGGCTTGGAACATGATCAAAGTAAAACTCGGATGGTCCAGCCCACTTACAGAGACACTAAAAGGATGGCTGGAAGCATAGCCTACAAAGAAAAACAATCAGGGGTTCAAGTCAGTCTGGCGAGTGACACCGGCAATTACTTTGTGGGAGATTTGGAAGGAGAGGAACGGGAGGATTTTTCAGGACAAAGAAGAGGAGTGGCCACGTTTTAAACAACGGGTAGAGAGTGCCATTGCAGAAGTGATGTCAACTGCTTCCTCAGCCAGTGAAAACAAACAGGCATTCACAAAGAACGACTCAACCATCCAAAGAAACTTCCCAACCATCAAATATAGGCCTATTAAAGGGCCTTGTAGGGTTAATCCAACTTTGAAAAGAAGAGTAGCGTGGCAAGCACCAGAGGAAGGATGGGCGAAAATCAACTTTGATGGCGCTGCTCGGGGGAATCCAGGGATCTCGGGATGCGGATGTGTGGCAAGAGATCACGAAGGCAACATTCTTGCCTTTAAGGCCAAACGTCTTAATGATGGCACAAATAATGTGGCTGAATGTGTAGCGGCTACTAAGGCTCTGGATGTAGGCATCAAATTGGGCATTAGCAAAGTTCATTTAGAAGGTGATTCAGAGATAATAATAAATGGAATATCTAAGGGAAAGATGGACGCTTGGTACCTGGATAAATATATCAAGCACATTCGTGGGTTGTTACAGAACTTTGAGGACTTCAGAGTTACCCATGTATTCAGAGAAGGAAACAAGGTGGCCGACATCTTGGCAAACAAGGGAGCGAATTCACCTTTGGGACCCCAATTTGAAATCTACGAAGACATGAGAAGTCTCAAACTAGAACCAAAAGAATAAAAACACCCAAAATATATCACTAAAGAGGAAGTATAAAAGTACATCAGCCGGCTTTAATTCGGATGCCGCGTCCACAATGGCAAATGTTATCGCATGTGATTAAAGGTAATAATTAATAGACATGATTTGCGGAAGGGCTTCCAGATTGTTCTACAGCTGGCTTAAAAATAGAAGAATGTGAATGAATGCACCATAACAGAGGGCGGTGAAGACATGGAGACCAATTTTGCTTTGGAATCGGACAACCAAACGCAAGCCTATGTAGGGAAGATTATGCCACGACGATTGAAGAACATCTTCATGTTTGAGGATGATGAATTCATGAAGGGTCTGCAACAGTTTTTTGGCATGGAATACCTCGATTCCTACTGGAGGCGTCGTTCCAATTTGGATGTTGCATCTCTGTTCTTAGCTTTGGGGCTTATGGTAGGTGAATCGAAGGAGGAGGTTCGCAATGTGGTGGCGGAGTGTGTGGATTCGCAATGGCTGTTGTAAGTGGAAGATATCATTGACAGGGCGGTTCTGGGCCATGGTTTGGAGATGGGTACAGAGCTGTGGCGGCTTATTGGTGGTGGGGAGCACTCAGTACAGCCATTGGTGGTTTGGTCTGCTGCAAACCCGCAAGGTGTTCACTTGCCAAGGGCTGAAAAGGGCTGGAAGGGCATTATCGCCTTTCTGCAGAAGAAGGTTTGGAAGGGGGAGAAAAAGAGTTTCATGAAGACAACCCCGCGCAAGAGCGTCACAGCACCAGGCCAGCCAATTCGTTTTCAATCTGGGAAGAAGGCTCAGAAAATGGCAGGGGCGAGCGGAGAAGCAAAGGATTTTGGAGCCATTCCCAACTTCTCGAAGGAGGCTACCCAGTAGTTCAAGGAGTAGTGGGATAGCGAAGCTGTAGGAGGCGACCAGCGAAATGGCGCTCAAGTTTTTGTATACGGGTGATATAAGTTTGAAACTGGTTATTGTAATGGGCGTTAAGGCCTTTTTTTGTGTTGAAAAGTATAAAAATAGATATGTATAGGGGTTTGGGGTTAGTGAAACAATGTCTGTAAGCGGTAGCCAACCGCAAATATTGGCACAACGATGTAATTCTGCTTTTATATCAATATAAATCAAAATGTTACCTATCAAAAAAAAACAAATATTAATAAACATTATATAATAATATAAATAAATTTAGATAAACTTTATAGTGTTAAAGTATTTTTAAAATATACTATAAAAGCCTCGTGGGTTAAAAATAAGAAATACAACGCTTGGTTTTCTGCAATCTTCAATCCTTCTAGCGAGCAAAAAATAGATTGGATCAGAAAGAGCGAGAACGAATTGGATGCATGAGCCAGCGGAGCCGAAGCCGCAATGAACCTAGGGCCACACCAAGATCAGACCTGGAGCCGGCTTGAACCTGGCCCTGCACCCAAACCCTAACCCATGAATCCGGCAATGTAGCTAGTGTCAATTAACACAACAATCAAGGTTCCTATGGGTATTTGTATGTAGCCTCCTTGTCTCATCAAGTGCTATGCAGCATGCTTGTATACCTGACATACCAATCTAGGGTTATATGATCAACACTGAAATATGTCTAACACAACATTTCCTATTTGAATTAACAAATGAATGACCTCAAAGCCTTAAGCAGAAAAGAGGCAAACAATAGCCCAATGCTCTAATACAAATTGATTATTTAATGCTACCACAACTTGCAAGAAAGTTTGCATAACAAGAAAGCCAAACAATCAAACAGTGAACACAAATAATCATTTTAAGCATATCTAGTATTTAGTGCTAACCTGACTTGTTTAAGATCATAGACAAAATTCAAAGTAAATTGTCTTCTAATGCCAGCAACATCTTATTAGAAATCATTTGATGAAATTAACTATAATATCAGGCTAAATTAACACTATATCCTATGCAGGTTGTAACAATAACAAGCTCCTTATAAGATTTCAACGGTAGGGCTTGAAAGGAAAAGTATAATAAGCCCAAAGAAGGTATTTTAGACACATGCATTCAAAATATGCCTATAAAAGATGATAAAAGAAAGAAAAGAAAAGAACAAAGTCTCTGGCATTAAGCAATCGCAAGTGGTAAGACATTTAACACATTCAAATTGCACAAAAACAAGATGATATGATCAGCTTCCTAAAAGAATGCTCAAAACTGCTAAAGAACAAAAGCCAAGTTGTTAGATACAAACAATGTTCTAGAAAAATTAAGGTTTATTCCGTATTAGAAGCATATTCACTTCTAAGGTAACAGTAGCATTCAAAACTACACAAATGCTTCATTTGTAAGTGAAGATCTGTGCAATACATTGTGCATCAGATATAACATATTGTGTACAAAATGGCAGGCATTGTGCTCGATATATTTAACTATGATGCCAGTTACAAGCAAAGAAACATATATTCCTTTGACTAGCAATAACTACGGCCCTGAATAACAATTTAATTAGTGAGAGAAAATCTTCAGGAAGATTTTAAACAAATATAAGGATCTATATTCATCCTTTTCAAGGCATTGTAACCATCGGAAATGCATAATAAATAAATTGTCATATCATATCCTTCCATTCACCATCATAAGCTAGCTTTAAAAAACAATTTGGAACCATGCCTTGTCTGCAAATCTTATACATTATCCATTGAATTTCATAAGAATCATTAGATAAATCAATGGAGATTTACCTCAAAGGAAGTTGCCAGGGAAGCAAAAACCTTCGCTCCAAAATCCATACCAACTGAAGCTGCAATTCCTGAAACAAAAGCAGCAAAAACAGCTGCATACCTTCAAAAAAAAATCAAATCCAGGAGACTGTTAATTTCTAAAATACGAATCAAAAGGCAATGAAAAGAAGCAACCTCTAATAATTTT
>MU228051.1:1875118-1907782 GCA_018584345.1 Thuja plicata | reverse complement strand
TTGGAACCATGCCTTGTCTGCAAATCTTATACATTATCCATTGAATTTCATAAGAATCATTAGATAAATCAATGGAGATTTACCTCAAAGGAAGTTGCCAGGGAAGCAAAAACCTTCGCTCCAAAATCCATACCAACTGAAGCTGCAATTCCTGAAACAAAAGCAGCAAAAACAGCTGCATACCTTCAAAAAAAAATCAAATCCAGGAGACTGTTAATTTCTAAAATACGAATCAAAAGGNAATGAAAAGAAGCAACCTCTAATAATTTTCAAAATGCAGTTGAGCTGTATTAAAGAATTCAAAATTGAAAAAGAAAATAGTATCGTAGTCATAGACTTCTGATGTAACAAGAACATTACCTTAGTGCTTTTCTATGTTAAAAACTCATTTCAAAGAACTCAACATGTCAGTTATGTAGACTTGAGAAAGCTACAAGTTTTGACTTCAGTCTTGTATACAAGAATATCTATTTTAAAGAGATGATGTTTGTGGAGTCAAAATGGTGCAAATATTGGTTTCAGAATTATTTTCACTGTACTCAACCTATGTTTCTCTGAGAATTTCTACGATTGCTTCAGATCTCCTATTATTTTGTTCATACAAAGAATCAAATGCAATTAAGCTTTAAACTTTTAGAAATAGTAGAGTAAGCTACTATACAATAGAATCCAGACAGATAAAAAAATTAAGTAACATTTGTGGTCAATAAGTTTATACTGGAAAATAACAGTATGTATGCAACCATTTACCTAGCACACCCTATCATGCCATTCGTTCCCCAAAATGGTAAAACAGTCATAAAGAACGTATCATTTCGGTGAACGAATACTAATAGGAAGTGAATGCTAACTGGATGAACTGTTACCACAATGATTGATGTTATAATATTAATAAAAAAATCAATAATCTCTTCTGATGCTGTAAACAATATATAAGGTGTATTGCCAACTTCTGGAAACTGCCTTCAAGGGAACAAAGGATAAAAAAAGTAATTAATTAACATGGAATCTCCTTTTTTCAGACAGACAACCATGGCACTGGAAAAGCTGCTTGAACCAGATTTTATGGGCAATCCAGAGGACAACACACTCAATTGCAGAAACTTAAAGTGTTACACGAGCAATGAACAAATAAAGACATAAGATACTCCAATATAAACAAAAACTTTATTGAAACTGAAAAAATCGTAAGAATGTAATGAAGCCCGAGAAGGGATGTGATGTTATAGCACTCTGATTATTTACATTTGGCTGACAACTGGTAAAGCAGTCATAAAGAAAGTATCATTGCAGTGAGCTAATAGGAAGTAAATACTAACTGGTCCACTGGATGAACTATGACCACAATAACTGATGTTGGACTATTAATAAAAAAACCAGAATCTCTTCTGATACTGCAAACAATATATATGGTGTATTATCAACTTCTGGAAATAGGCTTAGAGGGCACAACAGATCAACACTTAATTAATTGACATGGAATCTCCTTTTTCTAGATAGACTACCAATGGCACTAGAAGAGCTGCTTGAACCCGATTTAATGTGCAATCCAGTGGACAACACACTAAATTGCAGAAACTTAATGTGTTAAACAAGCAATGAACAAATAAAGAGTCAAGACATAAAATTCTGAAATAAAAACAAAAGCTTTATTGAAATTTAAAATAATTATAAGAAGGTAGTGATGCCGAAGAAGAGATGTGTAGTTATAGCACTCTCATTTTTTACAGTTGGATGACAATTCCTTTACAGCTATTTTAAGCAGGAACTGAAAAGTCTATAAAATAAAAAGCAACTAATTCACCTTACAATCTGGAAAGCCACATAAAAAACATTAACTCAATAAGCTGAGGACTATCTCAACCTGAAACACAAAATCTTGATTTTAGAGTTTCTGGGTCTTCTTAAAATATTTTATAATTTAGTTTCTGGTACTTTCTGAAATATTTTATATTTTGCGTTTCCAAGCTTTTTTTTGGAAAAATCTATTGTTCACAAACAATGCAGATTGACTTAGAGAAAATCAAAAGCAAAAGCATTCCAATGTGTCTTGAGGCTTCAAACACTAAAAAATAGCAAATAAATTGCAACTCTGACAAGGTAACTGTATTAAGGGGAGTTATTCATATTAGGTGGTCATGCACATCTTAAGAAAATGTGCCACAAACTACCACCTAGATTGCTGCTGTCACTTGAAGTGTTTCCTATCGTATTATTCTAATAAGGCAAATTTGACTGCAGCTCCAAAAAGGTCCACGTCATAAATGGTTGTTGACAAGCTTCACAAATTTGGTAGTATGCATCTGACCATTATCTGAAGGTCAGTGAAAGCACAAGTATTGCAAATTTGATTTTCACCTGATATGAAATGGTTTTGGCAGGCTTTAGCCAAGTTGTTGAATCCAAGTACCCAGTATATCAGCATAAATCCTTCCTTTAAATAAAGGAAAATTTTTGAAAATAAGTTGTATACTTTGCATGTTCTACACTCCTTATAGACTGCACACATCACAATTAGTGGGGTCCAGGGGATCACCCAGGTTAGGGTTTATAAGGGTGCTAGAAGCCTCCCATTAAGGGATTCAATTGTGAGAACCGCTGAAAAAAAATTGGATCATGATAATGGCTTTTTGACCCATGGTTTTGTACCTCATTATATTGTAATACAACTCACCAGTTTCCTATATTAATGTGCCTCTTAGTTACCAATTTGGATGCGGGTACAAGAATCCGGTACGTGGATGCATGGAAAAATAAATTTGTGGGTTTGGATGCATTTGGGTACGTGTGTGTGTGTGTGTACAAAAAAATTAAAGATGTATAAAGAATTGTAAAACTAAAACATTTGATAGTATGACACTTCATCATTGATCAATGCCAAATGCCAAAGATAACTATTAAAATGTCAATTGATAGTTCAAAAATACACCATCTTGTACAGGAAAATTCCCAACGATTACCAATATGCATCCAAGCGCACCGGTGCGTGCATCGGCATCCGATGCGTAGGACCCTAGGACACATCCAGTAACTATGATGTGCCTATAAACACTCATACATTGATTAGAGGTAGGCACAAGCATGAAATATTTTACTATCTTGTGAATACTTAAGTTATACAGTGAGTGTTATTTTTGCTGGTTTTTTCATTAAAGGTACATTCCCTTGTTATATTGTGACTATGTCATTATTTTCTTTCTATTGCATTTAATATTATGTTAGAATTGGTTCTCCTACATAGGCTTATGAGTATTTGTCTCTTCAATGTTAAGGCTAGCTTGTACATGACACATACTAGGATAACTTAACACACATCTAGCTGAGGCTTGTTTACTGTCATGGGTAAACAGGTTTAATGCATACTATGGGAGTAAAGAATATAACACAATGTTTCAGAAACAGTATTGCTCATTTCATTCATGTAAGTACATCATATGACAATAATCTCCAAAGTTCCCATCATGATCTCTATTTCTCGTGCAAGAGAATGTCCTCAACTTCTGCAGTCACGTCGCCTCCCACTCAATCCGCTCCTAACTAAAGGCATCCTAAGGGTGCTCTCTGGCACTGGCAAAGGTGTAACGGCTCTTGTAGTCACCGCCTCCATGGGAACCAAATGTGTCGAGGGTGACAAGAGAGGCTGGGCAAACCAAACTACAGTCCCTTCCTCTGTTGAGTCACTATCCTCTCCTGCTAAGTCGCTACTAGAAGGTTCTGTCGTAGCCTCCCTGCCACTATCAACATCCTCGAGTTCGAACTCTGCTGCAACTTGCCTTCACCTCTTTTGTCCCGCTGTCGGCCTCCTGTGTCCAAATACCACCAATAGAAAACTAGAGGCTCACCTGCTGCAAGATTGCCCTGAGGTACTAGTTCCAACTGGTTTGGAGGTATCTGTCGCAACGTGGCCTCCAAGAATAGGCCAATGGTGTGGTGCGGCATATAGAATGTGCGGTGCTACAAGGTCATAAACTCGAACATCCTGTCGGTAAGCACAGTGGTCCAGTCATACACCACTCCATTCATAACGTCGTTCATGTGGACGATCTGTGGCAAGGCAATGTCTGATGCCTTACTTGCTCCAGTAAGTCTACTCTTTATTACATCTAGTATGCATCGCCATGGACCCTCGGCGACAAAATCCTTCTGGATGCCTCTACCCTTTGTTGCCTATATTATAGAATCTAACACTGTTCGAGTGAGGTCTCGGGAAATCTGTTTTATCCATAACTCCTTCCGCTCTACTGTCATCTTGTGCTTTCTCACGTCAACCTTGTGTCCGTTCTTCCCAGGAATGCCAAAGACTCTAGTGAAGTCGGCTAGCGCAAAAGAAACTGCCACTACATGCTTCTTGTACTCAAATGTACTCTTCCTCCTGTGCCTATCAAACGCGTTTACCATCACCCGGAGCGTAGGCTTGAAATGTTTGATAGGGAAAAGGGGCATCTGAATCGCCCAGTGGACTCCGGCATTTTGCAAAAACTTCTTTACTTCGTCTGTCTCCGGGGTTTCTTGCCACCATTTTCTACATTCTAACCCGTTGAGCCCTTTGAATGCCACGGTCTGGTGTGTAACTCGCTTCTATGTAGCCTTGGCCTTAAGCGTTGTCTTTTTCTTGCTTTTTGAGGTACTCGCAATTTTTTTTGCAATATGGACTCTTGAGAGTAAACCTTTTACCTTATTTTCCTAGCGCAAATTCTCCTCCAATTGAGCTTTCCACTTCCGCTTCACTACCAATTCCATAACAATTTTCACTAACTGTCAACCCGTCAATAACTGTCTTCACAGTACGGCAGCGAAACTCCGACCAGCGTCTCTTCCTCCCCTACCTCCTTTTTATTGCCGTCGATTCATGCCTTTGGTGCTTCAACGCAACTCTTATCTTCTTTTATGCGGCTTCCTCTATGCATCCGCGGGCTCTATTCTTTTCCGCGTGGCTCTTATCACCTTAGGTGCTTCGCTGGCCCAACGGTCGAAGGTTTTGAGTGTTTAGTGGGCGATTGCGGGCTAAATCCTTTTACGACTCCCTTTGAGTGGCGTGCCTCCCGTTTGTTCGCGGCGCAGCTCGTTGTTTTCTTTGTCACAGCGCCTATTATGCGTCTGCAGATCTTATTTCCCTTAACTCGGCTTTTTTTCTTCTGTCGCGGGCTCTCCTTTTCTTTCCGCAGCTCCCTTTTTAGGCGACGGTGAGCTGTCACTGTTCGATGACCATCACCGTCCGGTGACTTGTCACTGATCAGTGACTTGCCACCGTTTGGTGGTAATCACTGACGATTCCCAAAAAAAAAATTATATATATAAATATATATATATATATATTTTAAATTTTTTTTCAAATTTCAATTTTTAATTTTTTTTTTTTCAAAAAATAAGTCTAATTATTTCTCCTTTTGTCGTTCCCTACTGGGCCGGTCATTTCGTTCGTGGTATATTTTCAACTTTGATCCATTCACAGCATCCGAAATCTCCTGGCCGTCGAGCGTCCATAATTTGATTGCCCCGTTATCGCCAACTTGTCGGACTCAGTACGGGCCTAGCCACTTTACTTTAAACTTCCCCGGTTTAATCTCATTGTGCCCATTATACTTCAAAACCAATTGTCCTCGAATGAACCGAACGCGCTTCAAATGTTTGTCATGCCATGCTTTACATCTTGTCTGTGCAACCTTCGTGGCCACTGCGCCATCATGCATCGTTCGTCCAATTTATTCAAGTTGTAGAGGCTCTCACGCAGACTCTCCATATTCCCAAGCCTATTTTCTATTGCAATTCTCAGGCTTGGAACCATAAACTCTGCGGGCACCACGGCTTCCTGTCCATACATTAATTGAAAGGGCATTTGCCCGGTTGTCACCTGTACATTGTTCTGTAGGCCCACAACATAGAAAGCAATTTCTCTTCCCAGTCCTCATGCTCCACCCCGCAAGACTTGTAGATGACTGACACTAGAATCTTATTTGTTGCCTCCGCTTGGCCATTGGCCCGAGGGTAATATGGACTAGACAGGGAATGGAAGATTTTGAATTCAGTTGTCAAAATTTGAATGATATGATTGACAAAGTGTCCTCCTCTGTTACTAGTCAACTGAATGGGAATGTCGTACCTTGTGATGATCTGCTCGTATATAAATTTGGCGGTACTCAAGGCCGAGTTGTCGGGCAGGGCCCGTGCTTCCACCCACTTCGTGAGGTATTCGGTGGCAACCACAATGTATCAGCACCGGTGCGCTCTGCTTGTTCTCAAGGGTCCAATAAAATCCAATCCCCATCGCTAGAAAAGTTTCTGTGCATGTGAGGGGTTTAAGGGCATGAAATCCCTTTTCAATGGTTTCCCAGCTCGTTGGCATGTATCGCAACTCATGACCCATTCCCTAGTAGCATTATACAATGTGGGCCACCATAGCCCTGTCAGGAGTACTTTTCGCGTCATTGTGTCTGGCCCCATATGCCCTCCTGCCAGGCCCTCATGAGCTTCCCTCAAGACACTTTCCACTTCTTCCTCCATAACGCACCTTCGCAATACTTGGTCTGAGCCCGTGTTGTACAGAAGTCCATTGATCAATTGGAACGTTCTGCTTCTCAGTACTAGCTTTTGTCGCACACCTGGCAGCATTTCCCTTGGAAATTGTGAGGTCGATAGATATTTGCCAATGCTTTTGTACCATTTCGGAAGGATAGCAATATGAAAGAGGTGTGCATTTGAAAAATCGTCATTAACTCCTTCTAGCGGCTCTCCTGACTTGATCTGAGAGAGTTAATCCGCAATGACATGGCTCTTCTCGAGCCGCAAAATGATGGTGAAGGTGAATTCTTGAAGTAGCAGCAACCATCTACTCACCCTCCCCTGTATGATTGGTTTGTTCACCACGTACATCAGTGCCTGGTGGTCGACGTAGAATGTGAACGGTGTTGCCAACAGATAGTGTGGAACTTTTGCAATGCATACACCATTCCAAGGGCCTCCCGCTCCGTCGTGCTATAGTTCTTCTCGGCTCTTGACAATAATCTGCTGGCAAAATAGATGGGCTGGTCAATGTCGGGATCACCTATTTGTACCAGAGTTGCACCGATTGCAAAGTTAGAAGCATCCACATGTACGTGGAATTCCTTATCCCAGATGGGATATATCAAGATTGGCGCTCTGACCAGTCTCGTCTTCAGTTCTCCAAATGCAACTTCTTGTTCCATACCCCACACATATGGTTCCCCCTTCCCTGTCAGTCTGTCAAGGGGGCAAGAGACTTGCGCGAAGTTCTTGATGAATCGTTTGTAATAGCCGATGTGTCCTAAGAATGACTTCACTTTGGTCACGTTCCCGAGGGCCTCCATTTCTACTATCACACAGACCTTGTCCGAATCAGTTTTCAATCCTGTCTTACATACGATGTGACCTAACAACTTGCCCCGTGGAACCATAAATTTGCACTTCTTCGGGTTGAGTGCTAACCGTGCCTGCCGACACCTTTCCATACATTTTCCTAACGCCACCAAGTGTGTGTCCTGCCCACTAAAGATAGACCAATCATCAAGGAAAGCTCAGAAGCTCCCCACTGACATTTTATCAAAAATGTGAAGAATTATTCTCTGAAATGTGGTCGGTGTGTTGCATAGACCGAAGGGCATCCGGTTATATGCATACACCCCGTCCACCACGAACATGGCTTTCAACTTATCTTCTTTTGCAATTGAAATCTAATTATATCCCGAAAACCCATCCATGAAGGAATACATTTCATGTCCGGCAACTTCTTTGAGTATTGTGTCTGTAAATAGGATGGGGAAGGTATCCTTTATGGTGACGATGTTTAAGAATCTGAAGTCCATGCAAATTCTTATCTGGTTTGCCTCCTTTTTCAATGATATTACTATGGGTGATACCCAGTCACTTGTCTGCACCTTGAAGATAATCCCTGCCTCAAGCATGCGTTGAATTTCTTCATCTACCCTAGGCAGCATAATTCTTGTTCATTATGTACGGTCTTTTTCGTACCAGTACAGCATCTGGTACCACGGGTATACAATGCACACACAACTCTGGCAGTACACCCTTAAGGTCTTTGTAGCTCTAGGCAAACACGTCCTTATACTCTATGAATATTTTAAACGCTGCAACTTTCAATATGGGATTCCAATCGTCGCCAACCAATATGTTGCGCGGGTTTTGCTCATCCCCGAGGTTGGTAACTTGCAGGGACGATTCTTCATACTTGATTGGTCCTTCGGTGCCAAATTTGTGGGCTGGATCATTCACACGGACCTCGCCTTCTTTGCATTCCCCATACTCTGGTGGGAATACTTCCTTTTCAGACTCTTGTCCTATTTCTGCCACCCCCAACATGTAACTGTGAAAAATTTCATAGTCCTCCATCTGCCAATGGAAGAGTCCATTCATTGAATCTGTGTCATCTTCCGAGCACTCTTGGGGTTCTAGTACGCCATTCTCATTTGGTTCCATTCGGTTTCTCCCCTCATCCATTCCACCATGCTCTCCGTCGGACTCGGACTCAGACTCTGAAGATGGCGCAAGCTCTTCACTTACCATTTGCGTACGGAGGTCAATGACAAATTTTCTACCGCCACTTTCCATGGAGATGATGTTCTTCTTCCAATTGTGAGTGGCTTTTGCTTCAACCAGCCATCCTCTGTCAAGAATAGCATCATACCCTTTTTTCTTTAGTGGAATGACCACGAAGTCTAGTACGAAGGGTTACGTGTCAATGGTAACTTGTTGGGCCATGAGAGTCCCGAGCGGTTTTATTTCGTGTTGGTCTGCACCCAACAGGTTGAAGGTTGGAGGCCATAGCATTGGATTACCTAGTTTCTTCCATGTTTCTTCCGGAAGGACATTCACTCCCAAACCGCCATCGACTATGGTGTCTGTAAGAATTGTTCCTAGAACGCCCATTTCAACGATCGTCGGGTATCGGCCATTATTCACCACCAGGAGCATAGGGTATATTGTCGATCCTCCCAGAACAAACGTCTGTTGCATGATGCTAGGTTGTGCTGGACAAGTATTTAATAATGTCATCTTCAATTGAGGCGTGGTCTGGAGGAGGTCCTGGATTTTGACAGGCACCTCCATCTGTAACATATGTCGTAGTTTATTGTTTTCAGCCTTTGTCCGACTGGAAGTGCCTGCCCCCTCGTGCGTGTCCTTCCCCGCCCTCATGGCTTTCTCTATTGCTTCCTTCGCCTCTCGGGCTCTCTGCTTTTCGATACGGGGATCCGAATACATTGCTTGTTTTGTTTGGTTTTGGGTCATAGCAAGTACCGTTTCTACTTCAATTTTCAGGATGTTTACACCAGGCTTCGGACAATTAGTGTCTTCGCGATCTCCCGGGCCGCACCATCGACACGACTTTTGTGATGTCTCACCTTTTGTACAGTCTCGGGCTAAGTGGCCCCACTGGCTGCACGCCCGACACTGAATCATCAGTCGTCCATTCAGATCGTATTGTATTCGGCTTCTATTATCGTTACCTCCTCTTCCTCCACACCAGTTGTTTTGGAACCCGCCAGATGATGCATTGTTATTCGTTTGTTGGTTAGGGTTTGCTGCCCCGTAGGTAGATGATTGCTCCTATGTGAACAACACCTATTGGCTTCTTGTTATATTGTATGGGCATTCCTTAGTGGAATGACCCATCGCTTGGCAGATGTCGCAAAATGCTTTCTTCGAGCATGACCCCTTCGTGTGGCCGCTTTCTTTGCACTCTGTGCACCACATCTCTCCTTCATCACTGCATCCCGTGTTCCCCTTCATTGATTTGAACTCTTTCATCATCCCCTCCATGTCCTTCTTGAGGGCTTGCACCTTCTTATTGGATTCATCCTCGCTGGTGTTGCTCTCGTCCGATGATTCGTCACTTTCGGATGAGGACTTACTTTTCTTCTTCTTCTTTGATGTCTTATCTTCGCTTTCCAAGTTCATTGCCTTGTCGTACGACGTAGGCGGCACTATTTTCATTTTCTTCTGGAGTGAGGCCTTTAATCCCTCTGCAAACCATCTTTTCTTTAGTTTGTCAGCTAGTTGGGTTGCCATCCTCCCCAACAATTCCTTGTGCCTTTGGTTATAGGCTCTTACCGTTTCTTTCTTTCCTTGCTTCGAGCTATATATTTCTACAACTACTTCATTATCATCCTGGAGCAGTCTAAATTCTGCTTGGAACTCCTTCAGATCATCCCATGAACTTATCTTTGCGTTGTCCATGTCCGAGTACCAATCCATAGCAACTCCTTGAAGGGTCGCTGGGAATTGGTGGACCCACTCATCCTTATTTGTCACTATGTTTGCTGTCCAAATAGTCTCACAGGTCCAACAATGTCTCACGAGATCTTCCTGCTCGTCGCCTGTGAACTTTGGTAATTTCTGTTTTTGAGACATGTTTATGTTCCCTCTAGTTGGTTGACTGGAGCCCATTGGTTGTGCTCCCGAACCGGGTGGGATTGATCCTGGCGGGTTGCTTTGACCATCGTGCGGTGTCCCTCCGACACGCCTTGCCTCGATTCTTCTACCCCTTCCCTTCGGTCACTCTGGCTTCGGGTTCCCTCTATCCATGGTGTGAGAGATAGGTTTATAAACTGCTCTTGTGTTTCCTCAATCCAGTTTAGCCTTTGTTGTGTCTCCTCGAGTAACTCCTCACTACTTCTTACACGCCCATGGTCTAGCGAGTGTTCCCCTTCGGATGCTGCACCTCCCATAACAACCCCGTGATCACCTCTCGTGATGCCTTCGTCCCCTTTGGGCTCCCCTTTAGGCAACCCTTCGGTTAGTTGTCCTTCGGCGAGTTGCCTTAACCTTCGTCGATGTTCTACTTGTTGTGCGAGGATTAACGCTTCATGTGTGGCTTCTAAGGCCTCCGGTTTGTCCTTTTTATTTCTATCTTTATTCAATAAATCTGGCATAAATTCTCTAGCAATGTACCATGTAAAAATAAAACACTTTTATTGATTCATATCTCCGTACAACGTGAGTCACTATGTGATATTGTCACTACAAATTTACTTTATTTACCCTCCCCGAGGGTTTACAGTTCATGGGTTGTCCTTCGCCAGGTTGCATCACGTTCTTCTTCTTCCCGACGGCCATTCTCAGCAAAATTCTGTAAGAGTTGTCGGCGTTGTTCCCGTTCAACTTCCTCCCTTCGATTTGTTTGCGCGAGGGATGCTTGTGCTAGCAGATGGGGCAGGTTATGCAACAGCGGGACTAACATTCAACGCGTCCCAAACAGTATCTTCGGCAACTTCCGCCCATACAACCTCCTGTCATACAAAAGTTTCTATGGTTGTCTGAAGCAGAATGTGGAAGTTTTTCGTTAGTGCATGTTGCCCTTGGAATAGTTTTGTTATTCCCGTTTCATTGGTTGTGATATTGGCTTCAATAGGTATTCCCATCTATCCGTCGTGTTCCATTTGTTGCTTCCCAGATTCAATTTGGCAACGGCGCCAAATGTTTACCGTCACAGGTAAACAGGTTTAATGCATACCATGGGAGTAAAGAATATAACACAATGTTTCAGAAAATAGTATTGCTCATTTCATTCATGTAAGTACATCATATGACAATATTCTCCAGAGTTGCCATCATAATCTCTATTTCTCGTGCAAGAGAATGTACATATATTATCCGAAGGGTGGTCGCGACTCAACCGTCGTGTTCTAACTTCCTTTGGTAACGGACACAACTTACTACATAACTATTTATTCCCGATGACTTTACAATTATAACGGACAACAAGGCTAAAGTCTAACTAGCATATCTATCTTTCAAAACATATAACTAACTTAAACCAAGGGATCCTTCTTGAAGTGCCTATTCTACTTTTATGCAGCAAATTGATTAAAAAGAGGTGCCTCGAGAAAGATATCTCTAAACACATTTTAGATAAAAAAAAAATTACAAATGAATATGCTAGTTTTATTTTACTTCAGAATTATTTTGATTTTATTTTATTTTACTTACATAAGTTATATTAATTTTATATTATATATTTAAGAGTTTTAAAATCATTTTATTTAGTTAGTAGTGTTTTTCAAATTGATAAATAGCAGCTGAGGGGCTGCACTCATTAAGTTAAAAATGAAACATTTTTACAACAGATCACACGGCTGGAAAGTCTGAAAATTTAGTAATTTACAGAAAGTCTATAAATTTAGTAATTTATAGAAAGTCTGAAAATATAATGGACTGTAACACTAAAATCCCCCTACCAACACTGAAATCCCCACTCATTTCCACTGTTACAGTTGCTCTTATATTCATAACCCTCAAAATGGCATCCAAAACCATTAGATCTTTCACCACTGAACCCTGCAAGGTCTCTACAGAAGACTACGAGACGAGATGCGTCCCAAACTCCGAGACACGATGCGTCCCAAACTCCGAGACACGTCCCAGGGAGTTGGGGACACATCTCCATGCAATTATGAAAGAAATATATTACACTAATTAAAAAAAATTAATGTAATCCTCATATTAAAAGCCCTAATTAAAACTTGTTTTAAAACACAAGAAAAAATTAAACCTAAGTTCTAACCTAAAACATAAAACAAAAAGCTTTAAAAATAAAAATAGAACGACTATAGATGAACCACCCTTAACTTGATCTTCATCCCTCAATTTGATTCCCTGATTGCAGAGGTTCCTACTTAGTGATAATGAGTTGCGGATATGGGCAGCTCCTCGAGCTTGGACATTTGCTCCTTCAAAATACATAATACATCAGCCCAACTAGATAGTAGGGCATTGATGTGACAAGTTGTTTCGAGCTAAGGATTTTTTTACAAATGTGTTGCATTGGATTTGTGCTTGGATGGTCGCTCAGGATTCTGAAAATTCATGACTGGTTCACCTAGGTTTGTCCCAAACGAACCCACAGCGATTTTGACAAACCTTACACAGATTTCCCTACAACTGAACCCAGATCTGTATTCAGGCCAGATTAGTCCGGAACCTACAAGTTCAAAGGGCTGGACAAATAACATAGTAACAAAATGGCTCTGTACATAAAGTTCTCTTAGATGAAATGTATGATCCTTCATATGAAAAGACTGTAAGAGTGTTATAAGGGAGAAACCTATACTTATTACATTGTGCTTGTAATCCATAATTATATAGATAGCACAACAATGGCATTTAGACAGTTGAGGAAATTAAACTTTCATCCATTATAAACTTTCAAGGATTGGATTTGTAACTGACAGAAATGTCCCATGTGCACAAGACTCCACTGTAAACTGGAGTTTCGTGCAGCAATGGCTCAGCACTGAATATCAGAGGTAGTGCTGATGTATAAGCATTGATGCTTATTGAATTATAGCCAAAGCTCTTTAGCAGAAAGGTGACTTTGGCATGGTTGGTGTTAGCAAAAAGGTGTTTGGCACAACAGCTATTGCTGCATAATTGACACAAAATTGAGATGGGCACCAAACTTTGATTCTGGCACAGGAATGAATATTATTGCAAGCATGGGTGCATACAGTAAAGCTTGACATCAATCAAGAATTTTCCCTGATAACTAACTTGACATCACTTGATTGTCATTAATAAATGCACAGGAGATGTGGTTGACCATAAAAGTGGGAGTGATGCTCATTTGAATTACCCACATACCCAGTATATGGCCACCATGTTTCACTTTAGAGCCTGAACCATACATATTCAGATTATTATAAATTTAAATGCATGCCTCATTTAAGTTTTTCAGTGTTGAAGGCAGATTAACACACCTTGATCAGCAACACTTTGTGCACTTCCTGATTTTCTTCAAGACTCCTCTTTCCTACTTTTATATATCCATGATCATAATTTTCATTATCATCTAATTATTGTCCATGACCCACAAACTAGTGTCACTCTCTTGTGGGGTGAAAAATGGGGACCAGGGAGTGGAGAGTAGATTAACAGACAAGGGAAAATATGTTTTACTTCATAAAGAATGAAGCAAAGAATATTTCAATTATCCCATTAGTCAAACATATCTTTCTTGCAGGGATGTGATAAAACATTCATGGGTACATTTGAAACAAAGAAGAGAGATATCACATGAAACCGTCGCCTAAAAATTTTAACAAATAATTTTTTAGGAACAGAATTTGCAAAAACTATATATACACCACCAGAGAAAAATGTTACTAAACCTAAAAGGACTGAAGAAATGTGAAGGATCTTACTGTTCATTGCCACGTGGTCCTTTGGAACATGATGCCAGAACTTCATCTGCAACGATTTGGGCTACCAAACTCCTACCATGCGACTTCAAAAATTGTAAAAGTAAGGTTTTACAGAACACAACCACAACCAAGCTATGTACTTAGAAAACTAAAAATAATAATCATAATAATATGAAAATAGCAAAACAAAATCAGATTTAAGAAAATATGAATAGCTAAAAGGGAATGTTTCACTCAGCATTAAGCATATATTAATATAAATCAGAGACATGTCAACAATGATTGACGCTAAACTACAAAATGATTCTCAATATACACTTCATGAGACAAAGGCCTATAGAGAATATCCTACCTGAAAAACAGATGAAATTTCTGCTGCAACCGATTCAACATTGCACTCTGAGAGCCTATTCAAAAGACCTGTAAAAACAAGAGATGCAAATCAGAAAAAGGCACCATGAAAATAGTAACTTGTAAACTAGTAAACAAGATCTCCCATGCTTCATTGCTTTCTTTTTAAGTAAATCTCTTTATCAATAAGAAAGCACCAAAAATCTGAATAATAAAGAACAAAAGATCAGCCTGCATTTAATGCCAACAAACCTCTGATGAGCCGCCGTGTCTGAGCGGATTCATTAGCTGAATCTGTCAAATTTGACCGCAAATGTGGTGCCACATACTTTGCCAAAGAATTCCCCATGCTCTGTTGCTGGTCGGTTATTTTACTTGTACCAGCAACTTTTGACATTGAATTACACAAAAGTTTTGGTCTAGACGATTCATTCACATTCCCTTGACTGCCCTCCACACAGGCTTCAAACCCTTCAAGCTCAATACATTTATCCATAGAATCCTGAAACATAACATCTACCTCCATAGGCCTTTCACTTGATTCACTGTGACCTAGAAAATTAGGGTCCTTTTTCATAGAGGAATTAGACCCTTCCAACAACTTTTTTGGTTTTCTCTTAGCATCAATAGGCTCCGCTGATTTCTTTTTCTTCCTTTTTTCTTTTCTTTGTGTTTCAAAATCTGCTTCTAAATGATCATCACATGCAAAAAGTCCATCCATGAGATCATTCAGCCCATCATTAGAACCACCAAGATTACCTTTCTTGACCTTCAGTTTTTTCGCAAGCTGTTGCTCCATCTCTAAATCTTCATCAGCAGAAATTGTCTTCTGCTCCTCCATTTTTATATACTCTTCAAACTTTGTACTGGATCGTTTGTTAGGCAACGCCTTCATTCTTGAGCTTTTAGAACGTGTATCATTCGGGTCAACATTGTTTTGACATTTCTGTACATTCTTATCTGCTGTTGAAAGCTTCCTATCACGTGGTGATACCACTTTGTTTGATTTTGACAGCGTCAACTTGTCCCTTTTACGTTTCATAAACTCCTGCAAAAGATATTTGTGAGTCTTTAATATCTTCAAATGAAAATAAGTGTCATGCAGAGAAAACAGCTCAAGGTCACTATAAAACAAAAAACTACAATTTGCAAATCCAAATATACCAAACTTATCGAAGTATGTCAAAAGAAAATTAAACTAGAATGGTTCCCAATTTGTCATGAAGAACAATGTGATGTCCCCTTTCTAAAAGAGGACACAATAAATAAACAATAATTAATAATAAAATAACTATAGTATTGAATCTTGATAATATTATTATAGTGTAAAGCTTCTGTATCAGATTGTGTGCAAGTTTTTTCATCAACGTTTTGGATCACACTCTGTGATCCATCATCAGGATGCAAGAGATATGAAGGAGAGAAAATCCTTCAGATCTCTCCTTAATATCTCTTGCATCCTGATGATGGATCACAGAGTGTGATCCGAAACGTTGATGAAAAAACTTGCACACGATCTGATCCAGAAGCTTTACACTATACGTATGGATTGTGGAAATCTTATAGCACTTAATGTTATTATAAAATAATCACAGTATAAATAAGCAATAATATTAAAATATAAAAAAACAAATAATAAATAATAAGTAATAAGTAATAATTAACAAATCGAATTAAAGTGACAGTAAATTGGTTAAGTCATAAAGTTATATAAAGAGCAATAGTTCACATGACTGTGGAGAAACCTCGAGCGCACTAAGGTGATGCTATGGCGGTGTATATTTGTATGTGTGGCTTTATGCCTTCAAGACTTGTGATTTCGTGAATTGTGGCTTCAATTTGGCACCTTTGTATATGCGAGTTGCTGATTAATCAGTGATTGGACTTTGAGTGGTGATTTGGTGACATATACTCCCACATGGACAAGACAACTCACCAAGAATTTACTCGCATGTTTCAATTGAAGTCTGTGATATCAACAGCAAAGGTACCCCGTAAGGAGTTTTAAGAGTCGTACAAATTCATAATGCCGCTCTTACACTTTTCCGGCCACGTAAGAGAACAGATTGACTCAATGACTCTCAGACTAAGCCACGATACCATTACAGGGCTTATTGCCTATCATCGCGACTTAGTAACAGAGATTGGGTTTGATGAAAATAAATTAATTATGGAACGAATGTTTAAATTAAGATTGCAGTTCATACATTATGGTGAGAAGGTAGTGATTCATGCTGAAAGTAATCAACTTACCACCTCTTAGCAAGAGTAATTAATATATTAGTTAATAAGAGAGAAGAGCCTGATATAATCATATTGATCTGAAAGGGTGCGATATGTTTAATGAGTTGAAGAGTTTCCACCCCACACTAAAATCTCCTTGCAGCTATTAAAGGAAGGACAAACCTCTATCCAATGGAAATCATCCATTACTTCTTATGACATATACATCCTTATAAGAACAAATAGGAATCGATCAGCAAAAGAGGCACACGCATGTACAAAAAAGTTAATGAAACAGCAGCATCTTAATATTGTCCAAGACTTTGTCAGACAATCATCAGGCTTATATATTGCAGACCAGAATATCACAAAATATCATTCGCAGTCACATTGAGTAGATATCTAATTGATACCTTGGTATTGATATAATCTTGAAGCCTTGCATGATACCAGATTCATAAGGATAGGGTAAATCATAATCAAACTCATCTTGTACATCCGATTAAAGCACACTGAATACATATCAGTCTGCAAGTTGAGGTTTATACAATTGATTGAGCATAAGATCATCATCATCATACTATCACTATAGGGAATAGGTTATATCATATTCAAAGCATAGTCAATATATTTATTGCAGACATTGCTATTAAACATATTAATACTCGTATCACCTTGCATATATATATTGTGATTAAATCTGAAATAGCAGGAGTTATCTTACACAATCCCCATTACCTAGCCTAAGTGGAAGTTTCTAATAGAGTTCGTGTGAGAAGTTGGTGTAATTGTCCTGGTTTTTCCAAGTTAGCAAACAAGGGTACATTACAAGTGGTATCAGAGCATAATCCTGCCATCATGTGAGAAGTAGTTAATGCAAACCTATCAAAGAAAAGGGAGTAAAGCCAAGATGAATGAACAATTAGCCAATGAAATGAGAAGTTTCATGGAACAAACCGATCAAACCCTTATTAGCCAAATAGAAAAATCAAACCAAGCACTCCTCTAGGCTTTGCAAAACATGGGGAATTTAATTAATAACCTTAAAAATAATTCTTCAGATGGGAGAGACCTAAGTTTCAACCACTCGGAGAATAATAATGGATCATCAGCATCTAAGGTACCCAAGCCACCTTTCTTACCTAGGGAAGATATACCGAGGGAGGAAGAAGGAATTGATCAATCTACAAATAGCACCGTAGACAATGCTAGAGCCTATGCTAGTCTTGAGCCAGAAATCAGAGAACTCATATAACATTTAGAGAGTTTTGTGAAGCCCAAAAACATGAGACCCCAAAAAGGACCAGATTACACCCAAATAAGGATTTAAAGCATAAAGTGAATAAAGTAACACTTCCAAATTTTGATGGATTGGGGAAAATTACAGCTCGTGCTTGACTGCAAAAATTGAACACTTATCTCACCCTTAGCCCAATGACTGAAGAGGATGCACTCCAAATTGCTATCCTCCATTTAGAAGAAGGATTGGCACATGAATGGTGGTACCATGAGATCCACGCCCAAGGCCATCAAAATATTACCTCCTATGAAGAGTTTTCACAAAAACTTGTTAGAAGGTTCGATAGAAAGCACCCCCAAGAAGACTTTAAAATGCTGACTCGTATAAAGCAACAAGGAACACTCGAAGGTTATATTGTTGAATTCCAAAAAAATTCAGTCCGAGTTTCAGGGGTAGATGATGACAGACTTACATACCTACTCCTGGAAGGACTAACAGATTCACTTAAGGTAATGTTAAATACTCTCAAACCCACATCTCTCAAAGATGTCATTGAAACAGCATTGAGGCTAGAAGTTTCGTCAACAAGTAACAAACCCTCAAGCAACCATACCAAACAATTCCACGGTAAGGATGAAAAGTATAAAAAGGAAATCTCAAAAAGAAAATGTTTCCATGGCAATGAGAACTTTGGATGGGGACATGTATGCCAAGACGAGAATGCCCAAAACCAGCGAGAAGACATAAGAAGGAAGAATTTATGTTTCAGATGCAAAGGACCATGGGAACCAATGCATAAGTGTGGGAAAAGGAGTCAAGTACATAGAACAGAAGCAACACTCAACACAGAAACAAGAGGAACACCACATAAGAAACAAAATATGATAAAAACATCCAATGGTCTGGAAAGCTTGTGTTAGTCAGTAATATAGAAATAGTGATTAATATATTTATATGACTCTATAATGTGATTTTTATTTATTCTTAATAGACATTTAAGATATGAACTAAATAAGGGGAAAAGGGCTGCAATTGAGGGAGAACTGCCACGGGCACCCTATTGCTAGCACCTTTCCAAGGCTGCAATTAAGGGAGAATCGCGAAGGGCACCCTATTGCAATGGTAGTTAAGGAACCACAATAAGGGCACCCTACGACACTGTGATTAAGGGAGAATTTCTAAGGGCACCCTATTACAATGGTAGTTAAGGGAGAACCGCTAAGGGCACCCTATTGCAGTGGCAGTTAAGGGAGAACCGCTATAAGATCACCCTATTGCGCTGTGATTAAGGGAGAATAACTAAGGGCACCCTATTATAGTGGTAATTAAGGGAGAACCACTATAAGGGCACCCTAGTGCACTATGATTAAGGGAGAACCGATTTTGAGCCAGTTCTCCCTGGGGTTCCCTGTGGGTGTCGAAACCACAAGGAAACCGGGTGCCAAGGAAGCACCCGAACCAAACCCAGGTCAAACTGGCCCAATCTGAGAACTTTGGGCACACTGCATATAGGTTCAATTTGTTGAAATGGCCTCAAAAACTTCATAGTGAAGCAAATTTGTAGATATAAATTTGAACTAGCATACCATGATTACAGAAATGCATAGAATGGACCTAGTGAAAAGGATTTTGAAACTTTTAAGCAAATCCAATGAACAAGCACAAAGCCAAAAGAAGATTGGTGAAAGAATAGAAAAATTTTGTCAAATGTGGAAACTACTAATACTCTGGTCGACATGCATTGCATGGGTTATTTGACACATCAACTCATTGGAATATTCTCTCATGGGATGCAATTATTGCAGGTTTACTAAAAAGGTTTTAAAGACTTTCAAGCAAATACAATTTGCAAGTGTAAATTCAAACTCTACAACTTCCTAGCGATACCCTCCTAGTTGCACTAAAATGAGAGCTAGGGAACGATGTCATACCCTCCCAATTGCACTAAAATGAGAGCTAGGGAACGATGTCATACCCTCCCAATTGCACTAAAATAAGAGCTAGGGAACGACATTATACCTCCCAGTTTCACTAAAATGAGAGCTACGGAACAACGTCTTGGCAGCCATCAAAGCATTAATTATATAAATTTATGTCAATATTATATTGAAAAAGCTCTAGTAAGCAAGCATGCTAAAGGTACAACCATACAAAACAGTTTAGCAAACACATTGCATTTATCCTACCCTCAAACACATTATGAATATATATTTACTAAGTTTTGATTTTAAACATGTATGATATATCTATAAATTTATAACATATCAATATGTTTGTGTGTATTTATTATTTTTCTTTTTTGAAAATATATATATATATATATATATATATATGTATACCGAACTGTAGCCCAAGAAAAAAAAATTGCTGAACCCGCGTACCCGAACTCAAACCCAAACATATATCAGAACCAGGATCGGTAACTTAGATTAATGTGTTTGAATCTTGATTATGCAACATTGTCACATTACCATGCTTGATTATGTAACATAGTCATCCTCAAAACTGAAAATGGTGTATAAAATCCAAGCTTCATATTACTATGATTGATTATGCAACATAGTCATCCTCAAACAAATTTAGAAACAACCTATTGCACATTCAACCAATGACATATTGCTTTAGATTTTCTTTTATTTTTATCCCATCAAAATGTGTTGCTTCTTTTGAAGTGTGCTTTTCTCATCATGTTTGCTAAAAGATAGATATAACTAAAAATATTTTCTCAAGTCAAATTATCACTCAATTCAGAGTTCCATTTGCATAGCTCCTTCGATTATGCCAGGAATATAATTTCTAGAAGCATGGAGAGAAGATTTGAGAGATGTAAAACTATCATATGGAATCCAAAAGGCTTGAATCCTTACCAAAATGTTCCTGCATGGATTGCAAGCTGCAAAATTGGTGTCAATTAGACTTTCATCATACATTCACAAGAAATGTGTGGGAACCGTCAACTTAAGTGATAACTTGAAACATGGGGAGTCAATTTTATAAGTGTTATTACAGCATAATTATATGTATCCCCATGTCGTGAGATGGACATTTAATTGCATAAGCTGAAGGCAAAGGAGCTCTAATATGATTTAAGACTATTAATTCTCTAAAAATTTCAGTTATTATAATGGCCACCCATGAATATGATAACTGCTAATTGTAATTCCAAGCTTCTGATTGTCAGCTCTCTCTATGAAGCTCTTCCCATATAGAAAAGTTATATACATTAGACATTGTATGCAAAATAAACAATATACCTAGGCACTCTCAGCTTGATAATGTCTACAAAAGAAGCTACACTAATGTAGGCTAGAATAATGAGCTAAATTTCAATTCAGCAATGTTTGACAGTGTCTACGAATATAGCTTCTAGAACTCAAAAGTAATCACTCCAGTCTTGATTTCCAATCAAAATCTAATGCATCAAATAATATGAGTAGATAAGAAGAGCAAAAAAATCATGCATTTATGTGTTACAAGCAGCCATTCTAAATGTCATCAAATATTGCTAGTTGTTCACATAATTTTTGGTTCTCTAGTTTGATTAACAATAGGAATGTCAGGTCATATATATGAGTTATAGCATGCATGCATGATTTTGCATCAGTATAAAGCAAAGATAAATCATTTTAAAGCATAAATTCATCAAGGAACTTCACTAAACTTCACCATATGGAAAATCATTACATCTAAATGTTGCAATTGCTTGGTGTCTCAATTTGATGATATTTTAACATAGTTGGAATTCTTTGAAAGATTTTTGAGTCACAAAGAGTCCTTTTCTGCAATTGCTTCAGTGCATAAATTCAAATCAGAGGTAGAGCTCATGGTGTTTATATTTTTTTAATCGATACAGTGAATAAATCGATTTGTCATCGAGGCACTATATTTTAAATTCAATTTTTATTTATATCAAAGTTGTCTGTTATATAAGCTTTTGTTTGGACCTTTGATTTATATGGTTTTGTAGTTCAATGTGATATCTGTAAAAAAATTCAAACTTTGCTATATTTTGATAAAGCACCGTGCCCTTCTTAATCTTACTATATGAAAACAAAATTCTTTTGCACATTGTGATCAAATCTATGTAAATTAATAAAACACTATTAAGAAACAATTAGATTTAAAATTAGCTACGAAAAAGGGAGAGAAATAAAGTGTTTATCTATTTTCATGAAGGGGTGGCTTCAACTTTGTAACTGACTTGTTAGATCAAAGTAGTTAAAACAAAATAGAATACATTCATAATACTTAATGAAGACTCTCAAGTATCACTAGCTCGCATGCTCAAAGTGGGTATTGGATAAGTGTGTTATGTTTATATTCTGATCTTTCACAAAGATCTGGGCTAGACCTGAGGTTTTCTTTCCTCCATTCTTTCCTACCAGTGCCCACACTGAATGGAGGTGTAATACTTTTAATTTCATTGATAAATTTTTTTGGCTACAACCTCTTACCTATCAAAAAAAAATACTTAATGAAGACTCTGATCAAAAGATAATCAGTCTTTTACCTGCCTACGTAAAGAAAATGTTGGTTTCTCCCAATGTTTTCAATGTTCCGCAGCTAAGAAGCCCTATAAGTTGGTAAAAATCTACAATTAAATATGGTTACTGTCATGGCACGCATCACAAAAGGCAATCACATGACTGCGCGTGATTTACATCAGTGCCGTTCTAAACTACTCAATATTAACATAGAACAAGAACTATCCCAAAACTGATAAACTTGCTAGCTGCAAAGGCTACAAGTCACAATTTTGTAATTCTGCGCTACCAGTTCTTTACACAGGCAACAGTTTTAACCCTGTACACCTCTTCATTAAAAGAATCCCAAAAATTTACCCTAAAATAGCTATTCATTTCAGCAAGAATGCATTTGATTGAAATAGTTTCAATCTGTGATGTCCCCATCCAATCCACACAAGCAAACAGTTAGGTTGAGAGAAACCCCTTGTATTAGCTTTATGAATGATTATAGCATGCAATACGTAAAAGACAGTAATAGACAGTGATACAGACATTGATGTTCTTTTTTAACAAGTCATTGATCTTAATGAAGACAAAGACTTGATATTCAGTGGTGCAAGTTCTGTGTTGTGACTGGCTGATCTATAACTCAAGCAGATGAAGAAAAGAAAAGGAAAAAAAAGACACTACTAAATTATTTCAATCTATGAAATTTCAATCATTGACGGACTGTATTTCTTACTTCTTGAGTAAACAAACTCAACGTGACTTGAATCGAAGCTAGAAAGGAAAAACGGGAGAGAAAACCCAATATAGCCTTGCATTCTCTAGCACCAACTATCCAATTCGCACAAAATCGAGAGCTTTAAAATCGACTTGAACAGATTGATCATTTTGAAAGTTGCAGTTTACCATGTTCATATAGAAAACAAAAAAAAAATCCAAATCAACTCCAAATAGAATGTTGTCTACTTGACTGGGTGTAATTTTGCATGGTGGAATTCATAGTTATCTTCACCATCTCCACCCAACATATGCTCTTGAGGAATGCTGGTATCCGTGCTAAACTTGTCCGATTTGGTGCTTTTCTTTCACAGATCTGCAATTATATACGCCTCTTGGCATAAATATCTTAAGCAAACAGGTGGGGAGATTGTGGCCATGGGGTTGCACAACTTTTACAAATAAATTAGATAAAAATAGAGTTAGACGTGTATAAGGGGGTCACAAGAATAAAATATCAAAATGTAGTGTTAAATTCTATAGATTGAAGGAATATTAAGAAATTCATGACGGCATTTTATTTGACGATATGTACCAAGTAGCCCCATGATTATGATGTAATAAATATGAGCACGTATAAGTGTACCTAATGCTTCTTACAGACTAGTTATAGCCTAAAGAATGTTGAATCCAATTTTTGTGTTCTTTAGGATTGCAATAATAAATTGATTCTGTGATTATTTCCTTATCAAGACACTTCATATCATGCATATACAAAAGGTTGAGGATAGAGTGATAATGAACCTTATAAAACAATGTCAAAAATTGAATCAACAATCAAGGCCATTGTTACACTAATTTGTCTATACACTTCAAGACATCTACAAAATCTTGTCTTAAAAAATTCAAATACACTAAATAATCATGATTATTGTCATTGTCACCTTTACAGCTCTTAGGAATGTGATCCAAGATTATGCCATGCAGATTAAAACATCTCCTATAAACTCAACCCAAATCTACAAAGCAAAAAGAAAACCGATATATAGTCTGTAAATAGAAAAGACATACTTGATGGCGAACCCGTGATTGAAGTTGCTGCTGCTGCTTTGCCAACCTTGCTTCCTTTCTCCTTGCCTTCCTGGATTTGACAGCCTCCTTTTCTGTAAATTATTTATGCAATGAACGGTGTGAGGTTATCCAAATACGAACTACAGTTCGATTATACATATAAAACAAACCTGTAATTCAAAGGTTAAAAACCTACCCATTGCCAAAGACTGCAGCCTCCTTCACAAGGAATCAGTGAAATGCAATGTAATCTGCATTGAAAATTTTTGAAAACAGAGAAAATTGTATCACAATCCTATATAATTTACATGGACTTCTTGCAAGATTAAAATGTCAGTTCAGCCATTTGTTAAATAGTATAAATAAAATATTTCTGATTTATTTCAAGAAAGAGTTAAGCTGGAAAAGGTTGATCTCCACCAAACACAGGTTTTTCCTGCTTTAGATTGAACACAAAAACTATCAGCAATTAAATTTGTTATTTTGAGAATGAAATTTTACCTCAGAACTCATTGGGATTGCAAACCATGCATCACAAGCTGGAACAGGTTGCTAGTTCAATCTTTGCCACTGCTATAATTATTTCTGGCTAAAACATTTCATCCTTGTAAAATTAAAACCCTAGGACAGTATTCTTTGGTTTAATAAATCGAAATAAGCTTGGATGGTGTTTTCACTAGTAACAAGAGACACGTTATGTGAATTTGTTTTTTGGTCATTAGATTGCATTAGGAGTTGATTTGTCATGAGTTGACTTGTAAAAGGTCAAAGGTAATATAAAGAGCAGTAATCTAACATTGTAAATGATAAAATGCATTTCAAGAGAGCAAGATGCAAAAGCATGAATGATGCAAAAGCATGAATGATGCAAGAGCATCCGCATCCACAGGCAATCCTACATCAACTAAAAAAAATATTATCTTTCATTTTCTACATCTGTGGTCTCTTATGGTGGTTTCAGGCATCTCACATCACCAAGAAGTCACTCAAAAGTGCAGAGTTGCAAAATTTGAAAAGTTGCTGGAAAGTGGGTCGAAACACCGAAGTGTTCAGACATGACTTTTTCGGGGATTTTGCCTTCATTTCTATTATATCATTTCTTATAGAAAAATTTTGATCCACGTGTATTCCTAAAGATGAAGGTGGGAACTCCTCATGTTTAAGTTTGAGCAATTAAAGGATGTTTGCACATTCAAAATTAACACCAAAAAGTGGTCTGACAACAATTTTCTATGCGCTTTTGTGAAGATTACAGGCACCGTTTCCTTTCTCCAGCACATTTAATATTGAATTGGTAAACTATTAGTTCTTATGATTTAAATGATATGAATATGAAGGCTCTCCAAATTTAAACATTAAAAGTGATTTTTAAAAAAATCAACAAAGGAGTTAAAAACTAATTGTTATCAAAAAGTTTGGATGCCTATGCTAGAGAAAACTGAAAGCCAAGCTTCATGAAGGGAAGACAAAACATTGAGGAAGAAAATGAAGAGTTGGATGCGTCTTTGAGGCTCCAACTGAAATATATGCGGTAACATGGAGAATAAGGAAAAATGACGAGGAGATACATATTACAAGAAAGAGGAAGCTGCAAAAAGTTGCAGGAGAAAATGGAGAGAGATATATAGTGAGAGGGCCATGACACTTTTTGCAGATTTTTGTAATATGTTTTACAAATTTTGCTGTCAATAAAATTATTATGTGTTTTGTTTGCATCTTTGGATTTTGTGCTTGAGGGACAGTCTCCCTTCATTAATTGGTATCAGAGCAAATGTTCCTAAGTGTGTAGACAGAGCACCGAATTTGAGGCAGTCTAGCACCAGGATCTGTGGGTGGAGCGCATAAGTTTGTTGTTGTCCTCCAATAAAGATCAAGGATAAGTAGAAGGTGCACAAAGAGAGAGGTATGTCTTCCAGAAATCTTTGTTGGGTAGAGGATAGATGTATATGTGATTTTTTTTGCAGATGTATGTGCAAGTAGCAAAAGTACCTTTGAGGAGATCTTATAATCAGAGAGTGTGAAAAATGTTTGACAAAATGTCAAAAAAGAGGAAAAGCATGAGGTTGCTTATTGACAAGCCTTTCAGGATTTCAGTTCTTGTCATAAGAGAAAAAGAGTGCATGGCTGGAATTAATGATAATGGATGTTGAGAGCTTTGAGAGAAACCAGAGTAGCAGCAGAGGAAAGAAGAGGACATAGTTTTGGTTGTTGACAAACCTATGTGCGGAGGAAGATGAAAAGGTTGCAACAAAAAGAGAGATTGCAGCAAAAGAGAAGGTTGTAACAGAAAATGAAGTTGCAGCAAAATATCTGTATGAGGACATGGAGAGTGTGGTGAGTTAGGTTGCAATAGAAACATGTCTTTGGGAAGGCATGGGAGAAAAAATGAAAGAGGTTGCAGCTGTGGGTGCTGTTGCCAAAGTAACGGAGAAAGAGGTAATGTCTTATTTTTTTTATTTTGTAATGATAAAGTTGATGCTGATTTGCATATAGATGAGGTCCTGAGAGTGGAAGATGAGGGACTAAACCAGAGTGCAGAAGAAAAAGAAGTGAATGCAAAGGGAAATGAGGTAAATTTTAAGTTTGTTTTAATTTTGTAATGAATTTGATGTTGATTTGTGTTTCATTGATACGGTGAGAGGAAAGAAAATTGGAGAGTTGAAGATTGTGAAGTGGCAGATATAGATGAGAAGATGAAAATCTTTAATTTCCATGGAATCAATTATCTCAACTTATGTGTATATAAATTGGAATGGGATGAAATTTTTTGGTGGAGGTCAGTTAATGGTGCAGAGGTCTACAAGAGAAAACAGAAAAGAGAAAACAAATTTGGCAAATGAAGATAGGGAAAGTTCCAAGTAGATGCTAGAAGCGGAAGACAAAGAAAAAAATAACAGGTACCTATCGGAGTATAGGAGTATGTTGCAAGTTTTCTGTAACTTGAAAGAGTAGACCTACAAGTCAACTCCATTTGTGAGCTATGCTCACAATTTTCTTACGCGGCATGTCTGATGCAAGAGCATACAGGTCCACATGTGATCCTGCATCACCCAAAAAAATATTATCTTTTATTTTCATGATTTTGGTCTCTTATGGTGGTTCCAACATCTCACATCGTCAAGAAGTCACTCACAGGTGCAAAGTTGCAGAATTTGAAAACTTGTTGAAAAGTTGGTCGAAACACAAATGTTCAGAAATGGCTTGTCCTAGGATTTTGGCGTAATTTTTAGTATGTCATTTCCTGTAAAAAAATTCCCATCCACATGTATTTCTAAAAATGGTGGGAACTCTTGATGTCAAGTTTTTAGAGCAATTAAAGGATGTTTGCACATTCAAAATTAACACTGAAAAGTGGTCTATCAACTACTTTCTATGCACTTTTGTGAAGCTTCCAAGCATCTTTTGCACTCTCCAACACATTTAATATTGAATTGGTAAAATATTGGTTCTTATGATTAAAATGATATGAATGTGAAGGCTCCCCAAATTTAAACATTATAAGTGATTAAAAAATTCAATAGGAGAGAAGTTACAAATTAATTCTTGTCAAGAAGGTTGGATGCCTATGCTGGAGAAAACTGAAAAGCCAAGCTTCTTAAAGGGAAGACAAAACATTGACAGAGAAGATGAGTTGGATGCCTCTTTAAGGCTCCAATTAAAATATATACAGCAGCATGGAGAATAAGGAATAAGGAGGAGGAGGAGATGCAGATTTGAAGAAAGAGGAAATTGGTTAAAGTTGGAGAAGAAAATGGAGAGATAGATAAATAGTGGGAGGGCCATGAAAAGCCATCTATGTATTTTGTTGTAGATTTTTGTAATATGTTTTACAAATTTTATTGTCAATAAAATTATTGTGTTTTGTTGGCATCTCTGGATTTTGTGTTTGAGGGGAGTCTCCCTTCATTAATGAAGGCAAAATGTTGTGTGCACTATCTGAGTTATAGTTATGTTGTTAGAATAATATTTATATATAGTTAATGGTCAATAATGTATTTTATTAGTTTAGATTCTTTTAGTTTAGTTAGGATAGAATGTTTCTATTCATGTCTTATGTTGTCATTAGTTTCTTTTAGAAACTTAATGCAATGTAATTGTTTATAAATTGTGTTCCTTCCTCAGTAATAAACAAGCAATTACCATTGTCTAATTTGTTCCACATGGTATTAGAGTGGGAGTACATTTTTTAAAAAATTTATAATTCTCAAATTTTCATTGAAAGTTTTAGTGGAAAAAATTTCAAAATTTGTAGATTTTTTGAAAATTGCCCTCGCCCATGGTTGTTTACATTGAGCCTGTTCGCTGTTCGCATCTGCAAATCATGAATTTTCAAAGTTGCGTTTTATGTGGTGTCACGATTTTATGCCTGCGACCTTGTTTTCCCTTGTTCGTGTCTCAGCGTCGCATTTGTTTTGTTTGTGTCTCAGCGCCACATTTGTTTTGTTCGTGCCTTTGCAAATCGCGTGTTTTTTCAAACCTGCATTTTGTCTTCTTCTGCTCGCATTTTATGCTTGTTTTGCTCGCAATTTGTGCTCGTTCTATTTGCACTACTTTCTGCATGCGCTTTGTTGGTTGCGATGCATCTACAAATTGTCTTTTGTCTACAAGTTTTTTTAAGTAACGGCTATGTTCACCTCGCGATTTTCAGCCTATGATTTGTTATGTTTGTGATCTGCATCCTTCATATTGGAACCTGCGACCTCTAGAGTTTCTCTTTGTTGTGCCTAGGGTTTTCAGAAGAATTGACACTCTATGCTTGTTCTGCATTTATATTTTTTTGACGCCTGTGTTCCTCCTTTTTACAATTAAGGTGTGAAGTTTTTTGCTAAGCAATGGAGCTCGAAATCTCAAATTTCAACTTGGGTTCGACTCATTGAAGTTGCAGTCTGGGTTATCTATTGTTCGAGATGTGTCTCATCATATTTTAAATCTGAAGCTTTTGTCTTGCCTTCTTCGGGGTACGTGATGGCATCTTGGACAAATATTATGTTTGAAAGCAACCAGAAATTCAATGAGAAAAATTAAAATACCTAGAAGCAGCGCATGATGACTATCTTTGAATATCATTGCTTGGCAGAAGTTGTTCTCTGTACTACCTCTCGTCCTACTGCTACTAGAAAAGATCAGGATAAGTCTAACAAGCGCAATCGTGAAGCGGTGATGCTTATCAAACTTTCAATGACTGATGATCAGCTACTGCAAGTGCCCTTCGACAAATCAGCTGCTGAGATTTGGAAGCACCTAAAGGATCTCCATGAAACATCAAACAAGAGTCATGCGTTCTTCCTTAAGAACATGCTCTTTTCGATCATGATGGACGAGAAGACATCCCTCCAAGAACACTTGACAAAAATCAAGGACATTTGTGATCAATTAGTGGTTGAAAGGAGGAAGAAGACATTGTAGTCATCACTCTGCAAAGTCTACCAAAGTCTTATGAGCATTTTATTGAAACGTTCACCATTACTTCAACTAATGTTGATTTGAAGTTTCCAAATCTTTGCAACAAGCTTCTACAATAGGATCATTGGAGACAGCAGTTTAGCAGTGGTGCTAGTTCATCCTCCACAAAACAAGCATTCTCCGCTAAGTCCTCTACTAAGTACAAAGGGAAAGGTCAATCTTCTCCAATGATAATCATAAGGCATACCGGTTGAATGATGCAGAGACAGATCATCTCATATTCAATCGTGATGTGGTGATTGATGAAGCTAGTGGTCCTTTTCTTTCATCTACTACTATGAGTAGTGAGGATCAGCTTAAAAATAATTTGCCTTCTATGCCTTTATGGCTAAAAGACCAGTGAATCCAGTGAGATCTTCTGCTTAGTATATCGATTTAGGGGCTTCTAGGCATTTCACTCATTGTCGGGATTGGTTCACAAAATTTGAACCATTCTCTGATTCAATGATCTTTGGAGGAGAAGAGTATACTGTTGTCAGTAAGGGCAATGTGCAGATTCACTTTGGAGGAAGAAAGTTAATATTTCTCGATATATACCATGTTTCAGTCATGGAACTCAATCTTCTCTCAGTTAGTCAGATCATGAGACATTCTCCCCAGTTGGATGTTGTTTTCAGTTCCCATAGTTGCAGCATTATTGATAGGGAGACTCGCACTATAGTTGCTATGGGACTTGAGGATCATGGTCATTATAGACTTGTTAATTCGGGTGATTCTCAGGAGCACGCCATGGAAGCCAGACATTCTTTGATCAGCAATTTTTGGCATCAATGTTATGGGCACTTAAATGTGCACTATCTCTCTCAATTATCTCAGGAGGGTTTGGTTGCTGGTATACTTGAGATCCAAACTCCGAATCATAGAATTTGAGGAGCATGTCAAGCTGGAAAGCAACATAGGACTCCATTTTCAGATCATGACACTTGAAGAGCTTCCACGGCATTACAATTGGTTCGCGTTGATGTATGTGGACCAATGAACACTCCATGTGTCCAATACATTTCAGCAGTTTAAGGCCTTAGTTGAGAAAGAGTCAGATTCTAAAATTGTTACTCTAAGGTCAGATAATGGAGGGGGGGGGGGGAGTTCTGTTTATCTGATTTCTCCACCTTTTGTGTTTCACATAGCACTAAGCGCCAACTTACCACTCCATGCACTCCTCAACAGAATGGTGTAGTTGAGCATCAAAATCACACCATTATTGAAATGGATCGTTCTATAATGGAGCATACCCAAGAAAAACTGGGTTGAAGCAGTTTATACTGCAATCTCTCTTTTGAATCGATCACCTACACAGGTCGCTAAGAAGATGACTCCTGAAGAAGCCTGGTCAGGATGAAAGCCTAAGGCGGGCCATCTAAAAGTCTTCAACTCTACCAGTCATGTATGGATTCCAAATGTCAAGCGCATCAAGTTGAATTCCAAGAGCCAGAAACTCATTTTTACTGGTTACAATGATAATCATAAGACATACCGATTGAATGATGTAGAGACAGGTCGTCTCATATTCAATCGTGATGTGGTGATTGATGAAGCTAGTGTCCTTTTCTTTCATCTACTACTATGAGTCGTGAGGATCAGCCTATGAAGGCTTCTGATTTGGGTGCTTTTATTCCCTTAGGATCACCTAACGGGAGGGTTTTAGATAATTTTGCCTTTGAAGATGAGGAGTCTACCAGGCATGATATTGCACCACCTTGATTTTCCCCAAGATCTACATTCAAATAACATTGTTCTAGCAACCCAGGAGATGTTGTTTCTCCTATGCTAGATGTTGGTACTTCTACTCTCCACCCTAAGTGGTGGGCTAAGACTACAGGGGATCTTCATGATGATGAGCTCATTGAGGGCAAATCAGTTTGCAACTAGTAGGCAACCTCATCTACATCGGTGTCACTAGACCTGGTCTCGATTTTGTCGTGAGCTACATCTCTCACTTCATGACAACCCCAAAAGTTGAGCATTGGGTTGCAGTGAAGCATGTGCTAAGATATGTGAAGGGCACTTCAGATTTTGGCATTCTATATAGCAAATGCAAGGATCCAAAGCTGATTGGTTTTACAGACTCAAATTGGACAGGTTTTGTGCATGACAAAAAATCCACCTCTGGGTATGTGTTCAGTTTGGGTACCAGTGCAGTCACATGGACCAGCAAGAAGCAGAAAGCAATGGCTCTTACCTCAACTGAAGCATTATATAAGGAAACTGTTAAGGTAGCTTGTGAGGCGGTTTGGCTTCGAAGAATGCTTTCTGACATCCAAATGTCACAAGCAAGACCTTCTCCCTTGTATACTGACAATCAAGGGGTGCTCAAACTAGCCAAAAATCCAGTCTTCCATGAACATACAAAGCATGTTGAGCTTCATTGTCATTACATTCGCAAGCTGGTAGAAGACGGATCAATTCAGTTGCATTATGTTCCATCTGAGATCAGACTACAGATATTCTCACCAAGTCTTTGAGCCCGGATAAGTTTGTCAAATTTAAGAGGCAACTTGGTGTAGTTGACAGATTGACCATTAAGGGAGGGTGTTAGAACAATATTTATATATAGTTAATGTTCAATAATATATTTTATTAGTTTAGATTCTTTCAGTTTACTTAGGATAGAATGTTTCCATTCTTGTCTTTTATTGTCATTAGTTTCTTTTAGAAACTTAATGCAATGTAATTGTGAAATGCCCCTAACCGAACATTTACTGAATCCGGGCAATTAAAACTAATGCAGATCGATAATAAACAGTAACATGCAAATACCCAACAGATACAACCGAATAACCAGCAGATGTATTTATAAACCAGCAAATACAATCACATATAATAACTCAGAAAATGGCATGTATTTTATAACAGCAATACAAGACCATAATACATGATATCCAAACTGAGATACAGCAAATAACAGTAAGTCTGAATGAGAGAACCTGATAAAACAATGGCGAATCCTGGATGAATC